>CAUYLG010041015.1:0-69511 GCA_963573385.1 Cacajao melanocephalus | reverse complement strand
TATTTTTAGTAGAGATGAGGTTTCACCATGTTGGCCAGGCTGGTCTCGAACTCCTGACCCCAGGTGATCTGCTCACCTCAGCCTCCCAAAGTGCTGGGATAACAGGCGTGAGCCACCTTGCCTGTTGACATTATTATCTTTATTTGAAGATTCTCTATGATCTCAGGAGATGTGTATGGGTTCAAGTTGACAAGGGGTGGATTTGTGATGGTTAATACTGAGCGTCAAATTGATTGGATTGAAAGATACAAAGTATTGGTCCTGGGTGTGTCTGTGAGGGTGTTGCCAAAGGAGATTAACATTGGAGTCAGTGGGCTTGGAAAGGCAGACCCACCCTTAATTGGGTGGGCACCATCGAATCAGCAGCCAGCGAATATAATGCAGGCAGAAAAATGTGAAAAGGCTCCCAGCCTACATCTTTCTGCCATGCTGGACTCTCCCTGCCCGCGAACATTGGACTCTGAGTTCTTCAGTTTTGAGACTCGGACTGGCTGTCCTTGCTTCTCAAGCTTACAGACGGCCTATTGTGGGACCTTGTGATCTCGTAAGTTAAAACTTAATAAACTCCCCTTTATATATATACTCCACAATGGAGGTAAGGAAGAATATGCATGGAATACAGGAGATCCATTAGGGTGCCTGTAATCTCAGGATATATATATATCCTATTAGTTCTGTCTCTCTAGGGAACCTTGACTAATACACCAATCAACTGTGAGATCTCTCAGTCAACTTCCAAGTCTTTTGTGTACATCTTTAATTGAAGTAATGAGAAGAAAGAATCAAATTCTGAAAGCAAAGTCAGTGTCTTATGTTCTAAGAAGAAAACTGCTGTGATGTGACCTAAATATTTGATATGAAAGATATATATTTATATATAATATATATTTAATATTACATGCACACACACATATAAGCATTTGGATATATTTCTGTGACACTGTTCAAAACTCTTTTCATTGAAGTCATAAGCAAATATTTATATATTTACATATTCAAAAAGGAGGGTATTTAGATATCTAACTGGCAAACTAAAATATAACAAAGACAGAAAACAAGTTATTTTGTATGTGCGTACTATTCCGTGTGTTAATGGAAATGTATGCTTCAGAGCAATCTTAGCCTTTTTGTAAAATATGTCTCAATCTAGGTTGAACTGAAATTTCTCATCTCCAAGTCTAGAAATAATGCAAAGGGTAAGAAGTTCGCTCTTCTAGCAGCGTCATATTATAACATGATTAAAAACTTGTAAATTATCAGGTTGAGGTCATTTAGTTGTCGTTTAATGACTGATCTTGGAAACAGACTCACTTTCACAAGGATCTTTAAGGTCACAGATGGTTTGCCTGAAATGGACCAGGCTTAAAAGGTGCTTCTATATTCTTCCTTTCGTTCCTCCATGCAGGAAAAATGTAGACAATTATCCGAGGTCAAAATAGCAAACTGAGGCCAGATACGGTGGCTCATGCCTGTAATCCCAGCACTTGGGGAGGCCCAGGCGGGTGGATCATGAGGTCAGGAGTTCGAAAGCAGCGTGGACAAGATGGTGAAACCCCATCTCTACTAAAAATACAAAAATTAGCCGGGCACAGGGGCAGCACCTGTAATTCCAGCTACTTGGCAGGTTGAGGCAGGAGAATCACTTGAACCTGGGAGGCAGAGGCTGCAGTGAGCCAAGATCACGCCACTGTACTCCAGTCTGGGCAACAGAGCAAGACTCCGTCTTAAAAAAAAAATCTATATATATATCTATATATATATCTATATATATATATATCTAGAGAGAGAGAGAGAGCAAACTGGGCAGGCAGTCAGCTAGACCACGCACATGGAGCTGTACCAAAGTGTTCCCCAGCCTAACTTGACCAATACATTCCATAAATGTCTCTAAGATTTTTCTCTTACTCAGGGTAAGACTTCAAAATGTACAGCAGGTCTAACTTTACATGCTCAGAAAATGAAACTTTGTCTTCTATAACAAAGAGTGATAGACAAAAAGAAACTCGCCAATACAAGGGAGCAATTTATCAGGTGTAAAAAGTCTGTCAAATAGATGTTCAGTCAATTTAAGTGCAGATTCATTATCAGGGTACTTCTCTCTTAAGCAACTTCGTTTCTCTCTGCTCCCTGCCCCTCTCCTCCCATTAAACCCTAGCCCACAGTGGGTAGGATTTCCTAATTACTTATCTTTTTCTGTTTCTTCTGCTTCCTACTGCTCTTTAAGCATTTCTTTGAAATCAGTATTTCAAACTTTGGGCTGAGCAGCTGAAAAGTGTTTCAAATGATCACATTGTGCCATCTGGTGGAAATACAGCCTTTTCCAGGCAAAGGCAAGTAAGGTAGTTCCTCTGGCTCTTATATTCCTGGTTCTCTTCCTTTATTTGGCTTAACCACGAGGAGAGTCTGATTAATTTTACAAAACCAAAGCCAGCTGAGGCCAACCTCCCTCCTTTCAGTTCTAACAGTTCAGTATTTTTTCCAAAAGAAATCTTTCCATTTGCCCTGTAATCTTTCTAAATTAAAAAAAAATAAAAAATAAAATAAAAGGACCAGCCAGGCACGGTACCTCACTCCTGTAATCCCAGCACTTTGGAAGGCCAAGGCGAGCAGATCACCTGAGGTTGGGAGTTCGAGACCAGCCTGACCAACATGGAGAAACCCCACATCTACTAAAAATACAAAATTAGCCAGGCGTGGTAGTGCATGCCTGTGATCCCAGCTACTCAGGAGGCTGAGGCAGGAGAATCACTTGAACCCGCGGCGTGCAATTTGCGGTGAGCCAAGATCATACCATTGCCCTCCAGCCTGGGCAAAAAGAGTAAAACTCCATCAAAAAAAAAAAAAAAAAAAAACAACCTAACCAACTTATATTCTGTCTCATGAACATGTGGAAAATGCATGTATTGTCCTGAAATCTACCTTTTTTTCCTAAATAAATTGTTTTAACTAAAAAAAAAAAAGCCCATCACAGCTACTTGAGGGGTCAAAGCAGGAGGATCTCTTGAGCCCAGGAACTCAAGGCTGCAATGCGCCATGATTACATCTCTAAAGAGCCACTGAGCTCTAGCCAGCAACATAATGAAAACAATTTTGTACAGTTATTCATAAAAGGCATTTTCTTCTGAAATAGTATCGGAAACTGCTACATGCATGGGATTAGGACTGCCTTTTTTTTTTTTGAGACGGAGTCTTGCTGTGTCGCCCAGGCTAAAGTGACGTGATCTCCGCTCACTGCAGCCTCCCCCACCCCCGGATTCAAGTGATTCTCCTGACTCAGCCTCCTGAGTAGCAGGGATTACAGACCATCACGGCCAGCTAGCTTTTATATTTTTAGCAGAGATGGGGTTTCACCACGTTGGTCAGGCTGGTCTCTAACTCCTGACCTCGTGATCCACCCACCTCAGCCTCCCAAAGTGCTGGGATTACAGGCGTGAGTCACCACACCCGGCCAGGACTGCCTAATGTTTTCATCAGCTTTTAGAGGATACTAATCTCATAGATTTTCACTGATATAAAGTCTGTTTCTTAGTTCACATTATTTCTGGATTTATCAATGAATAATGCACACTATGTCACCATTTGAGAATGACTTGAAGATTTATATACCTTACTAGTCATATTTGCCATGCTAAATTGAGGGAATTGCTGGAGTGGTTTTATTTAATACTGTTTTTCCTTTGCCTCTTTTCCTCATCTCAGATTAGAATCCCCCACCCGGAGTCTAAGTATGGATGCCCCAAGGGGGGTGCATATTCAAGCTCACGCTGGGAAAATCGAGGCGCTTTCTCAAATGGATATTGTTTTTCATAGTAGTGATGGAATGGTGAGTTCACAGATCAGCCTCCTACTGTATGTCCTGATGCTATCCCTGAGTATCATGTCTGTAAAGCTATCAGTATTAAATTTCTATTAGTTTGTAGGAAAACATTATGAAGGTCACAGAGTAGCAAATGTACAAGGCAAGCAAAAGACAATTTAGCATTGAAAGAAGGGCCAAGAAAGGCTAAAATTATTCTGTACTAGATCCACACAACTTTCTTTGACTGACATTTGTGCTATCAGGTGACTTGTTTTTCAAGTTGGAAAAAACACACTACGGACATTCAGTTTACAGAGAATGTTCATTTTGCCATTTCCTAGGGATCCAGCTTCTCTGGGGACGGCTGTCACTAGGAGTGACCCACCAACAACCACTGTCATCTTTCATTGCCCAGAGTGCTGCGCTTAAGCTGCATCTCCAGTTTAAATGAAAATGAAAGATGAAAAATAAGTGTTTTTTTCAAAGTCAACTACCATAAAGAGAAAACCTGGGACTTCAAGCCTAGAAATACAGTTGTCCCCCTTTATCGACAGGGGATATGTTCCAAGACCCCTAGTGGAAGCCTAAAAACACAGTACTGAACCCTGCATACACTGTGTGTTTTCCTGGGCATACATACTATGCTAAAGTTGAACTGATAAATCAGGCTCAGTGAGGTGTTAAGAACAATGATTGACCGGGCATAGTGGCTCATGCCTGTAATCCCAGCACTTTGGGAGGCCAAGGCAGGCAGATCATCTGAGGTCAAGAGTTCGAGACCAGCCTGGCCAACATGGAGAAACCCCGTCTCTACTAAAAATACAAAAAAAATTAGCCAAGCATGGTGGCACATGCCTATAATCCCAGCTACTCAGGAGGCTGAGGCAGGAGAATCACCTGAACCCGGGAGGCGAAGGTTGTGGTGAGCCCAGATCATCTCATTGCACTCCAGCCTGGGTAACAAGAGCAAAACTCGGTCTCAAAAAAAAAAAAAAATGGAGTGATTATAGCAATATGCCAGCATCACTGCTCTTGTGCTTTGGAGCCATTATTAAGCAAAATAATGGTGACTTGAACACAAGCACCACAATAACTTAACAGTGGATCTCACCATGGAGACGGCTCCTCAGTGATTCACAGGCTGGGAGCGTGACAGCGTGGAGATGCTGGACACAGGGATGATTCATGTCCTGGGCAGGACGGCTCAAGATTCCATCACGCTAGTCAGAAAGGTGTGCAATTTAAAATGTTTAAATTATTTCTGGAATCTTCCATTTAATATTATCCAGACCAAGGTTGACAGCAGATAACTAAAACCAAGGAAAGTGAAACAGCAGACAGCAGGGGAGGAGCTACTGAAACCTCACTGACACAGCCAAAGTCACAATGAGGCTTAAGTACACACTGCTCAATACTGATAACAGAACCTTGCTAGAAAAAAAAAAAAAAAAAAAGGAAAAAGCTCAATTTCAGTCAGCCAGAAAATCCAACGTTAGGGATGTTCCTAAAAGGTCTAGAAGAAAATCAAGGGTTTGGCTTATAAGCTCACTGCAATCGTATTATGCCATATGTATAGATTTGTACCAATCACTGATGTCATCTTCTTGGCCTAACCCCAGATATTTTTATATGTACGAATGTGCTCAAAATAAGCCACTGCTGCATGAATTCTCCTGTACATAGCTCTGTCTTACCAACAGTGAGTGCGGTCAGTGGCGTGGGTTGTGTTCATTTATGCCACCATTGCCTGGCTGTCATGCCAGACCCTGTTGACTCAAGTAAGGATGGTACCATGTCCAAGAGGCGGAAGAAGAGACCCGGAGCCATGGAACAGACCTAGGGTCTATTGAGGACTTATAAGCAGGGCGGTCCAGTAGCAGCGAGCTGGACTGGAAAGCTGCCCCCATTCATAAAAGCATGCAAATTATACAACACTTTCACTTAGCAATAACTTCTACTTAGCCCAAAACAAAGGACCTCAATCCACCCTCTGGCTTGTGTTCAAAGGGATGGGCCAGGTGCTCCAATGTCCTTCACAGATGTGGACTAAATCTCTGGGTTGGCCCCTCCTAGACTCCTTAGCTCAGAACTCTGAACACACATTCTTCTTAGACCATAGAGTCATTCTCAGGGAGTGCCTGAGTTATTGCTGTCAGGTGCATCTCCATACACCGGATGACTGTGCTGGGAAAAATGTCCCGAGATGCTGTTAGTACAATCATAGGGCACATGGGTTTCCAAGCCCTGGCCAGATCATCACACCTGTGGCAAGGCACAGATCCCCTACACATGAAATGTGGAGCAGTGGGCAGAGGATTCGGCTGGAAGTCAGGAAGCGCGAGTCCTGGTACTAGATCAATTCCCTCATTACCTGTTTGAATTCAGGAATCTTATCTGGCCCTCTCTGGGCTTTTCTCCTTATTGTCAAATAGGGAACATAATGTTTGCTTCATTATGTCACAGGGTTTTGAGACACTACTGTAGGAATATGGGTACCAACATTTTGAAACTACATTACTGTGATACTAATAGGAAGGTGTAGTAAAGGAGTAGGTGGATATGGTGCCATCATCGAGCCGGCCATGACAGCAGCTCCAGAGTGTGTGGGCAGGACCCACCAGATGACAGCCTGCTAGTGGAACATACGTCTTCAGGGGAAGCCACCGCAAGTCATAACCTATGAAGTTATGACGTCAGGAGCAGATAAATGCAGAAATAAAAATCAAGAGTGTTGGAATCGCATTATGAAATCATGTCACTACACACTTAAAAATGTGTTACCTTCACAAATTTAAACTTATCTTACTTTTGAAATATAACTTATTTCCATGAAGTAGGAGTCATTTTTACGAATAGCACACAGCCAGACCCATAATTAAAATGAATCTTCCTTATTACGAGGAGCTAGTTCAAAGGGATGAGAGAGATTTCAACTTCTCAACAAACATTGTCCCATAAAGACCAAAAAAAAAAAAAAAAGATGAGCTTTGGAGGCGATGTGTGGACTGCTCCAGCAGCTAGAGTTTGCTGGAAGAGTAGGGGAAAAAATGACAACTAGAAAAAAATTGACCAATTAACCACAAGAAAGGAGACAGAAGCCAACAAGTTGAAAGTGTGTTAGTGAAAAGCAAGTGCCCAAAGAACCTGAGGAGTTGGATAATAACCTAAAGAGATTCTACTTGAAAAACATACTAACACCTATTAGACTTCTTTGACCCTGACTGCACCAGACCATGAAGGGAGCAGAGCTGCCCACGACGCTGCGGGGCCGTGCAATCAAGCCTCATCTGTCAGGGTCCACACCAGGGAATGCGTGCAGCAGACAGCAGGTTGTTAATAGACTGAAAAGCAAGGATAACAGCCACATAAAGTAAAGGAAGGAGCTCACCTCCTTGGCAAGGACAGGATTATGCCTACCCACATTCAGTTTAATTCCTTGGAACAAGTGAGTCTCCCGGAGTGGGCAGCGTTTGGCTGCTGGATGTGACAATTCTTATTTCTTTATCAAAAAGATTTCAATGGCTCTTTGTTTGCATTTCAGCTTAACTAAATTATCATATGACCAGAAAATCCAGTAGCTTTCATTTCTTTTTAATTGGCTTAGTCTATGTGTCTGCTGCTTTTCTGCATCTAAAAGGAGGTAGTGCAGTTTCAAATAATATTTAAAAGTTAGGGAAATGGTTGCCAGCTAATAGGATGAATTTAATTGCCTCTCATAGGAAAATAAAATCAGGATACATTTCATCATTCACGGGTAAAAATTATTAAGATGAATCTATTTCAGTGGATTGTACTTTATCCTAATGGGGAGGGGAGGAGAGGATTTACGTAAAGTGAGTCACAAGATAAATGCAAATTGGCAGAATTCTAATATTTTTGACAATTTTGAAAGGCGTTTTTAGAAGTGTAGCATCACAAAACTAAAAAGCAACCCAGTTTATTGAAAATAAAAAACTGTAAAGGTGAAACGTTTTCACAACGGGGTCACATTTCTCAGCTAGACTGGAAGGAATTGTGAAGTCCCAGCCTGCATGTAAAACAGAACAAGGCTTTAAAAGAATCAGATAATTGAAATGACTTACATAAAGTCAGATGCCTATTTCGTTTTCCATGAGAAGAAACTAATTGGAAACCTTGTGAGAATGGGGATTTGCTGTTGACCAGGGTGGCCCTCCCTTAATGCCTGTGTGTCATCTTCTCCCAACCAGCTTGTGCTTGATGCTGAAACTGTGTGCTTACCCAAGCTGGTGCAGGGGACGTGGGGTCCCTCTGGCAGCTCGCAGAGACTCTACGAAATCTGTGTGTGTCCAGATGGGAAGCTGTACCTGTCTGTGGCTGGCGTGGGCACCACGTGCCAGGAGCACAGCCACATCTGCCTCTGAGCCGCCTGTGTCCTCTCAGTGAGCTGTGCAGTGCTGGCCCCAGATCCTCACACCCAGGGAGCAGCTGGACATCGTGAAAGACTGAGGTGGCGTGGATGGGAAGTAAATGCTTCCAGAGGAACTCCAGAAAAAAAATGTGCCAATGAAAGTGTTTGGACAAAACTACATGATCTCAAAATGTACGTGGATGTGAGACACAGAAGTTGAAGCAATGTAACAGCAATGTGTTTTTCCACTGGATTAATTTTCACCAAAACAGTTGCAACTTCTCTCTGCCTCACCTCCCCGCATCTTGTCCATGTGGGCACACAAGCAGTGTTGAGACGCTGTGTGGAGTTCATGTATGACGCTCCGCTGTGGATATCTAATGCCCCATGAGTAGCCTTAGTCAATACTAAAATGCCCCAAAGTTCTATACAGCGTTTCGTTTATAGCACTCAAACCTCACATCCTCCCTTCTGTTTAATGCAAATATGTCAGGTTTCACAAGAAAACTTTCACGTTTTGAAGGAAATTTGAGGCTGATCTGATTTTCAACAGGTAGTCAAAGGAATAAATTACACAAAATTAGACTTTCTGTATATAGTCAATATGCAATAAAAATCAACCTCATTTTTGAGACTTCACATTTTTTTTTTTTTTTTGGAAGATGGAGTCTCACTCTGTTGCCCAGGCTGGAGTGCAGTGGCGTGATCTCAGCTCACCACAACCTCCGCCTCCCGTATTCAAGTGATTCTGCCTCAGCCTCCCAAGTAGCTATTACTGGCACGCACCACCATGCCCGACTAATTTTTGTATTTTTAGTAAAGACGGGGCTTCACTATGTTGGCCAGGCTGGTCTTGAACTCCTGACCCAGTGATCCACCTGCCTCAGCCTCCCAAAGTGCTGGGATTACAGGCGTGAGCCACCAAGCCCGGCCCCAGACTTCACAGTTTAAGAATGTCTTACTCTTTTAATCTTCACAAATCTCTGAGGTACGTATTATTTTTCCCCAAGTTACTAGTGGCAAAGGCTCAAGTAGAACAAGTCACAAGGTCACATGGTCACTAATGAAATTAAACCAAAACGTAACCCTAAATTTGCATAGTTCTTTCCACTTTGAAAGTTTCATGTGTTATCCGTGTCCAAAACACCTGTCTGTGGGATAATTGTACAGATGGGATAATACTTATTTGACAGAGAAACTGAAGCCCAAAGAGGTTTCGTCCCTACCAAGATCAAAGGGCTAGTCTGTGGTGCTTGCCTCTACACAACAGACAAAAGTCTGGATGTAACTTCATAGAAACAAGACACTCAGAGCTTGTGAAAATGTTTAGTGCCAATTGGCTGTATACGTTGCTATCAAATAGGACACACTGAACTCTGAAGACAGGTTCGTTTTGGGTAGGCCACCCACTCACTTTGTAAAATGCCCTCTACCACAAAAAGTGGTGGGATGTGTTTTTGCTTCACTTATTATAAAAAGAATCTCCAAACAGGGGTAGCACTGCAACTTTCTAATGACATGACATATTAATAGCTATAAATACAAGTTCAAATTCATTTTCCATAGTCTCAGAATCAAGAGAAAGTACAAAAGTGAGCTCTTTATTCCTAATGCTAAGATGTTAACAGCATAGCCTGCTTGTAACAACTCCCTGATGTTTCAATTGCTAGAATGCATAAACACTTGAAATTTCAAAATAAAAATACAGTGCTTTCCAAGCAGTTAAGAGCAAACTCAACTGAGTGTAATGCTCCTCCAATTTCACAGGGGGTTGGGTGTTTTTACTTATAAATTGGTATTTACCTTTTCCATTTAGTTAAGTCCTGAGTAAACTGTTTTCTTACTGTGACATTCCTACTGTCCTAGTAAATGGTTCCTCGTATTTTGTTCCCTGTTTGTGCAAAACATGTCTTCAGGCCCAGTTGATAAAACACAAGATCACTAAACATTTATAAACTAGCTTGGTTCTCATAGTATATGTCCAAAATATAGTGCGTAGATGATCAAGTGAGGTAAATAAAAGTAATCAATTAGAAAATGTGGAGAACAGAACCTTTTATTCTATTTTTTTGATCCTTAGCTATATGGAATAATATTGAAAGAAGCTGTTATGCATAAATGCATTCTCCAGAATAAGACATTTATCCTTCATTAGAATCAAAGCTTTTAGATGGGTTATATTCTAAAATGGATTACATAAATCTGTCTTCTTAACCACATTATATAATTTAAATTTTTATTGAAGGCATCAGGTCATGATTATAAACATACATAACAGGGTACTTAGACTGATACTCCTATTATACTATGTGATTATAGACTACTGAGTGTTTCTATATTAGGGATCTAAAAATAGCACTTATTTCTTTCCCAATTGATAAACTGAGAAGCAGATACAGTAAAAAAGATGAAGACAAAATCTTCTACTACTATTATGCTTTAATAATAGATAGCTGGTTTGCAGCAAAATGGACTTCCTAATACTTCACAGCTGAATAAAACACAAACCACTCTAGTCACAGGCAAAACTGAAGGTTCCCAACTTCTATAGCCACTACATGAGGAGGATGGACATTTGCCTTCTCTGAAGGCAGCCAAATTCACATTAAAAGAGTCAAGCCACGTGTGATGGGTTCCCCTCAACAACCCCACCAGGTCACCCAATAGGTAAAGTCTTTGCTCCTATGGAAAACATAGGAGGGAATGAGGGTAGAAGGTCTTCTGAAAGGGCAGAATCCTGTGCACAATGGTTTTCAGGTTGTGTCTGTTTATGTAGCTTTGTGTCCCCTTCTTTGATTTGAAACATCACCTCTTACTTGGCTTTAGCAGTCTTCTTCACATAATAAATTCCACTTCAAATATGTTTCTATAATTGCCATTTCCTACCAGCACTATAAATATCATCCTTGAGATCTACACAACATTTAAACTACCAAAAATGTCAACTGAACTCATGAAACAAGTAAATCCCACTCATCCCAAAATCAGACCTGCGAACAACTCCTCTTCATTTTGTTAAATACTATTTTAAGATTTTGTCCAAATCATTTTTGAGCTGTCAGCACTCCAGGCGCCGTTAACTAATTGTATGGTGCAAGTTTTTCACTTGTTTCCTCATAGAGACCATGAACAATTGAGCCATCCTGCTGGGGACACCCTGTCCCTGGAGCCTCTGCAGCAGAGAGCCTGCTCCCGAGTGCAGATGCTGCTCCATCCCTTTCCTAGACTGCATTCTACTCTACTCAGGAGCAGCTGATCCACACGCCAGGAGACAGCTTCCACTGTCTTTTTAAAAGAAAAGCAAACTATGGTAAAGGTGGGGGAAGCGTAAAATAGCAAAATAGTTCAGGTCCAAAATTCCTTAACCTCAATTCCAAAATCTAAAATGCTTAAAAAAGTGAAAATTTTCAAAGAAGTCTGCTATAAACTATTGGTGGCAAAGCTGACTCGAATTACCTAAGGCTATTTATCAGGTCTATGTATTCAATTTAGTGTGAACCCTCAGACTTCACTGCAGAAACACTTACGTGTTTGATTACAGATACAGCCTGAACCTGGTGGGAGCACTTCATTAAAAAGTTACATATACTTAAGTATTAACTTTCTAAAATAAAATTATGAGACACATTAAGGGTTTCATATATGGGATTATGAACCTGTGTGGGTGTTTTTTAAGCCTGGAAAAATCACAGAACTCCAACTAGATCAACTATCATCAAGGCCAAACGAGGTTTTCTGTGTACATTTTAATATTCAAAAGCAATAAAATCTAAGTGCTGAACTGGAGCTTCGAAGTAGCAAGTGCTTTAAATAAAGCTGAAGATGCAGGATTCAGGGAGCTCCAGAACAGACAGCACTCTTAGCCCTCATCTGCCTAACTTTGAAGACTTGTGCCTCAACTATAAAGATGAAGAACTCACATCTGTCAGTACTAAAATGTGAATTAGTCCCAGCTATGCAGCCGTCCATTGAGGCAAGGAAAATACCAAGTCAGCTTCTACTTTCAGGAAAAAAAAAAATATTTAATGTATCTGCTTCCAAACACATATAGGCCATATATATCAACTAATCTGATTCTCTAAAAAGGTGACATAAACTCAACTAAATCAATGAGTACCTAAACCTACTATATAACAAGCACTTTATATTCTATTAATCCTAGAAATCTGCTAAAATTCCAGCATGAAAATATACAAGAAAATATTTTCCTAATATTTCCAATAAACACACACACTAAAACTTAAGATGTTAAGTTGGATTTCCAGTGAACTACTTCTCAGGAAATACCCATTATGATGATTTCATATGTACATTTTGCTTTATTAAAAGTATGGCACTTAATATAACAGCAGAAATAATTACATGATTTCACATCCAGGTGCAATACAATGTGGAGGTGCAAACATTCCTATTACCAATAAAAGTAAAAAATGTTTTAACATTTTCTGTAAGCCCTTAATTGCATAAAATATATTTAGCATCATTTACAGCCAGTACACTCCCATAAACTAATTTTCATTACCTTTCTTTTACATTCTGCAAAAGAAATATGTTAAAGTAAACAAGTATGGTGAGATAAACATGAGTTAAATGTCAGTTCTAATCATTCATGGGGAAATATAAGCTGATAATTATAAACTACTAGATGATTTTTAACAATTTTTAATGTTTTTAAAGTGAAAAAAAAAACTCCACTAAGTGCCATATTGAAAGAAAAGTTTTTTGTTTTTTTTTAACTGCAGCACCTTTAGACAACAAAAGATTGCATCCTGTTCAACCACACTATATAAATTATGACATTTGTGGAAAATATGTACACACAAACATAAAGCAAGTGTTCTAACAGTTAACAAATGTTGTCCTGGCAAGCAGTTTCCAGAAACAATCCTAACAACTGGTAATAAGAACTGCCACCATTTTGAGTTTTCCATTGCTATCTTCATGAAACAGGAAGCCTGTAAACATAAGATGTTAAAAAAAATTTAAATAAAGATGTAAAGTGCACTCAGTGCACTCTAAAAAGTACTACCCTCACACTCTTAATCAAGTAATAGGATCAAAATACTGTACCATTTTTTAAATGCACTGGGTATGACATAAAATTGCAACAAATTCATAATCAGAGCCAGCTGATGATAAAATAATGCATCCAAGAGGATCTACTTAAAAAAATGACAAACTACAAAGATTCAGTTCCCCTTACATGTTTAAACCAATGATATGTCCAGTGTTTCATTAGCTCCTTCAAAAATACCATGTTAAAAACATAAAATTAACTTCATCTTAACCAGAGACATACATAGACTCTTATCTAACAAACTGCTAAGCTTTGGTTATATAAAGTGCAGTTCAATAATGTGCCATCCCAATCATTCAAATCCATCTAGCTAGTCTGCAGCTCACCACCATCTTCAAAATAGTTTTAGATTCAGTTAAGGTTTTCTGTTGGTATTCATGTTAACAACTCCAGAATTCTCCCAAAACAATCTGCAATGTGCTTCACAATTCCTAGCTAACTGGCAATGAAGCTTAATGAATGAAGTACAGCAATTTAAATTTGTGCTACAACACATTCAAGCTCTACCTCTTTTTTTTCTTTAAATACCTTCACGCTTTTTGTTGTATAAAATTTTCAAGTTTTATTATGATACAGGCAGTACATTCCATCACCCTCATAGCAACCTCAGAAGTGAACCTGTCATTTGGAATCTGAGGAAAAGGAAGCAAATCAGGATATCTTGTTTTTAAACTGTCTACACCATAAGCTTCCAATGTGTGAACATCATTTGTCAGTCCTTCAAGTTGCTGACTATATTCCTCTATTTTCTGAGCAAGTGCAGTTGGTTTTACATCTTTATCAGACTTTCCCCTCACAGCATAGTCAGCTGCAATCAAAGCTAACTTGGTAGAAAGGTAGCATTTAAAGCACACCCACTCATTGGCATTTTTATGAAGGTCATTCCTGGCAGCTGAAAAGTTTGCTCTGGCTTGCCTTAGCCATCTGCGTGCTTCCACTGGATTGCCAACCGACTTAAAAGTGGGAGGAACAAAGAATCTTTGAGAGTAAGTCTGTCCAGCAGAAGGAGGGCATTTTTCTTTGTTTTGCTGCTGTCTTTCAGATTTATGGCTCGTTGCTTCTTGATTCCATGAAGTATAGAATCTCTGAAATGAGTACTTGTCTGACTGAAATCGGGATGCTGAGGTTGAAAACGTTCGCCTGGAGGCCCTGTCTGCATTTTGATCTGAAAAAGCCTGTTTTTCTAATCTGTTGATTTCATTCTGCAAATGTTTAAAAACTTCATTGGCAATGTCATGATTCTCTGGATTTTTGTCAGGATGCCATTTCAAATACAACCGCCTAATAATCTTTTTTCGTTCCGATTCCGGAAGCTTCCATGCTTGCTCCACCACAGAAGTCACTTCTTTTAAGATTTCTGGTAAAGAATTAACCTTAAGCTTTTTGGGGGACTGATGTTTTGAAGAAGTCTTATGGCTCTCTCTACCAGAGAAAAGAGGAGGAATGCTTCTCAGACCAGGGGCAAGGAACTCAGTAGGGCTGGTTGGCGTAGAAGGAGCACTGTCTCTGCTTTGAGAGCTTTCGTCAGGTCTTGAAAACTTATACAGATCAAGAGAGCTAACTATTTTATATTCACTATAACCAATATCAATCTGATATATCTTTCCTAGAAAACTAGAATTGTCAGCATCTTCTCTTTCAACTTCTTGTACGATAATTGCATATGTGTATGTTGGCTGGTATGATCCATAGATATCACCACCTTCAGCATCAACAAGGTACCCAACATATTCTCCCGGGTAGAAAACATTCATTGGGTCCATAAGCAAGGTGTAATGAATTTCAGCAGGAATTGGTGTACCAGGCATTGGAAGTTCCAGTTTTGATGGCTCTGAAGAATCATATTTCACTCCTAAACTATCAAGTTTCTCACCGATCCTGTAAATATCATTGCATCCTAGCATAGCAATTAAATATGAAGTATCAGAAATCAAATTGTCAGTTGCTGATTTAAGAGTCATTGCCAATGCTAACAGGAAATTAATATCTTTACTGTCTGAATGTTGAATGTAGAGCAGGATGACTGCATTCCCAAATCGTTTCAAAAAAGCAAAAGTTTCACTTCTGCTGTGGGGAATAGGATTAAAACCTTTCACTCTTAATGTTGTTTGAAGCTTTTCAAAACAGGACACTTTCAATCCTTCTCTTAAAGCTTTGCAAAGTCTTATGGCTTTTTCTTCATTGGCCAGAAAAGCATTATCATTTTCATGCTTCATAATTCTAATTAGTCCTGTAATGAACTGTTCAGAAGACAAGAGTAACTGCAATCTTCCTTGTAGAGAACACAACGCTCCAAACTGACAAACTTTGGGAGTCTCTTCATCTAACTGTTCTTCAAGTATACTGCTCAATAATCGAGGTCTAAGTTTTTGAGGAAAGAGCATTATCAACTTAGTATGAAATCCGTGGTCCTTCCCTAAGTAGCACTGGCTGAGATCAACCAACATTTGCACACCAATATTCCCCTGGATTCTACTTTTATAATGTGGTGCATCATCAAACACTAAGATGCTTGACTTTACCAATCTACCGTCTTGGCTTGGGAGGTAAAGTGCAAGATCTCGTACATTCTCCAGATCGCCCCTCACCTTGACTGAATCATTCTGTAGACTCTTGAACAGACCAGAAACTACTCGCTTAACTGTACGCATTTCATTAGGATCTAATTGTTTACCTTCAGAATTTTTAAATATACGGCTCAACACTTCAACATATTGCTTAGTTGAAATAATATCTTCAGTACCTAAGTGTTTGAACAACTGGTGAAATGTGCCAAGTTCTAAAGGTAGCTTGTACAAATAAGGTTTAAAATCAGATTCATATTCTAGGTTTATCACTACCTCCTCAGGCTTCAGAAGTTTCCAACCATCTTCTACCATCACAAAAGCAACCCCTCGCAATTGAAAACGAAATTCCCTTTTTTCTGCACTAAGGAATTCATATATGCTCCTTAAAACTTTTGCTCTAGTTTTTACCATTTCTTCATCCAAAGTCGTTATGTTGCATATGTTTCTGCAGTTATTGATGACCTTATCAAGAGGAGGATCCAGGTTAACATTAAGCATATTTAAAACTTGTTCAAGCTGTTCTTGTGGACCAAGATCACTACCTTCTTGTTCTTTGATGCTCAAGGGTGTAGCTTTCTCTGGAAGAATAGGGCAGGATGTCCATAACAGCTGGAGTACATCACATTGCTTGAATTTTGGATTTACCTGTGCTCCATTGAACTTTATAAGAGGAAGTGTTCCATTTACCTCTTGATATTGAGGATGAAATCTAATGAATTCTGCGGGGGCCCGCTCAGGACATAAGAATGGTATTAAAGACAGTTCTTTCAGAAAATTTCCAGATAACAAATCCATTCGTTCTTGGAATATATGATGGAGAAGGATATCAACTGTATTTTGCAAAGTTTCTTTGGACCAATTTTCTGTATTAGCCCTCACACTGATTTCCTTAGCAAATTGTAACAACTGCTGCTGAGAAAGTATATATTTTAGTCCAATATTTCTTAAGAATTCCACCCAGGATGTCATAAATGTAACATGATTTTTGGGTTTTATAAGTTGTTCCAATTTCTTAAAGAAATCTTTAGGAATAAACAATTTTTCAGGAAGCATAACTTCAAAAACTCTCACAGTTCTATCATAGAACTGCTTTGCTTGCTTTAGTCTACTGTTAGCATCATGGATTATCAATAAACTTTCCAGTTTTTCAAAAAGTTGTTCCTTAATCTCTGATAACTCCTCAGCACTTGATAATCTATTCTTAAGATAGATCAAGTGCTCTAATTTTGCATCATAAGAGAGATTTTCAATTTTTGGTAAGAGGTGTTTCAAATATACCTCAAGATCATCTACAGGTACACAACCAATCACCTCATATAGCTCTTTTAAGTGTATTTTTTCTTCAAGAAATGCAGATGATGATGATTGTGTCCATTTTTCCACTTCAGCTGAAGGGATACTTTTTGTAAGTACGTAGCATGTTCCAAATTTTGCAATGCTCACATAGCGGCCACTGATGGATTTATAGCATGGAAGTGACTTTAAAATTCTTATGTCATCTTGGGACATCAAATGATTCAAATTGCAGTTGAAATACATCAAAAGTGCTTCAAAGTCATTTTCTACTAATTTTTCCGTTCTAAATGTTGATGTTTGGACCATATAATGTAGAGCCTTCAAAATGCTTGTGGGGCTCTCTATATTTGCTGTGTGACATGACAACAGAGGAACAAATGTGTTGTCTTTGGAACAGATTTTGTTCAAAGCAAGCTGAATACAGCCAGCTTTCATTAGAGCATGAAAAACTTTATCACTCTGAGCATTTGGAAAAACTGCAATGTGCATAAGGCTGAGAGGAAGCAGAACATCTCCTTCAGGAACCACAAGCTGGTTGGCAGAAACAGTAAACTTTGTTCCTGGAAGCAATGCCCAGTCTTTTAGAGTATCAACAACAATGTCAAATGTTGGTTTTGTTTCTTCCTGATCTTCTTTCACACTTACAGATTCGCTGATAAAATGCCACGCATTCTTAAGCCAAGACTCACTTGCAAAATTGTCTTTCCACTTTGTGCAACTTTTGGTCTTATATTCTCGAGGCAACACAGAGGATAACAAATCAGCAAAGCTGGAAATGTCAAACACTTTTGCAACTTTACAGTTCAACAAAATATTACTATATTTCAAATATAATGTATTCATAAACAGGTCTTTGCGGGATGGAATCAATTCATGATATGTTGTCAGAAACTTGGGTCGCTTTGCATCAAAAGTTTGCAAAACACTGTCCAGTGTAATGAGAAGGGGCAGTCCCTCAACTTCAATCTCATTTTCTTCTGCATCTTTAAAACAATAATCAACTAAAAGTTTTAAACTATGAAAAAGTTTTAGATTAGTCTGCTGGAGACGACAAGGCAGCTTCCCAATATGGCAATTAGTATCAGGAGAGGAAAATGTCATTAAAAAAGATCTGATATCAGCAGGGGTCACATAACTAACAGGAATATCTGCATCTATAAGACAGTGGTAAAGATTAGCAGTTTCATCACAGTTATAAACCAAGTTGAAACCAATTTCTAAAAGGAGATGTTTCAGTCTATAGACATTCTCTGCCACTGTTTTGCGTGTGGTGATATTATAATCTGCATTTTTAAGGTGTTGTAATTCATCCTGTAGTAAATTGTCAAAAAATGGTCTAGTTTTATTTGAAGTAGACATATTGATCCAAGTAATTATAACTGCAGAATGCAAGTCAGAGCCATCAATATTTGGAGCTCGCACAACAGGCAAAAGACGTTTCATGTCTTCGTGAATGCAACTGTAAAGTGCTTTCACTAGACAATATAAATCTGGCTGTAGATCAAGACGGTTAACTGGGAAAAATGATAAAAACTTCTTTAAAGTGTCCTTTACAACATGAATAGGGGTGTTCTGTAAAACTGATAGTGTTGGATCAGAACCAGGGAAATACCGTTTTTTTAACTGTATTAGCAATTCAACATATGCAGGAGCTATTAATGCTGTCATTAAACTGTTATTCCAGTCACTTCGAACACCAACTCCATTATCATCACGCCACAGGTTCCTTCTGGCTGAGTCTAGTGCAAAGTGGCCATTCACATGAAATGGCAGCCCAGTCTCCAAAGAGAGAGGCAGAAAGCAGAAGGCCCTATGGGGTTTTTTATAGTTGTGAGTAATACAAGCAGCTACTCCACCACGTGGGAAAAGAGTAATATCTTGATTCTTGTGAGCTGATATGACACTCTTAGATACTTTGTCCATACTTGAAAAACCTGATCTATTACAAATTAGCCACGTAGTAAGATTTCCTTCAGAGTCCTCGGTATCCATAGTGTATGTTATCTGTTGAACTGGTATGTCTTTAAGCTGCCTTTTTTTAGTAACACTATCAATTACAGATGCATGAAATTGTTTCCTTTTTAATCTGTCTCCATCTGTGATTTTGCCCTTTACTGAATACAGCACATTTAGAGCTCCATTACTTTTATCTATTTCACAAATAGAAATTTTTTCCATGTGATTAAGAAACATTAGAAGTTCTGCCCCATCTGAGCGCAATTTGTCCAAAAGATTCTGGACCATTCTGTCTGATGCTGGAACAGATGAAATTTCTGAAACTTTTGCCATTTCTGCATTACGAAGAGGAAATCTGAACATTGTGCAATTATCCAGTTTAAAGTGAGTTCCCAGATAAAGATCCAGAACATCTGAGAACTGTGTCCTAAAATCTGCATCCAAATCTCTAAACATGCGTCCAGGACTAATGGATGTGGCCCCTGGTGCGTATCTGGCATGAGGATCAAAAATACACAGGATGTCATTGCCAGAAATAAAAGATGGGCAGTCTGTGATATGATACACAGAATTGAATCCTATTCCATATTGTCCAGTTTTATAAGGATTTCCTTCTTTCGTGCCTTTTCCAAGATTCTGGATTCCTCTAACATCATCTTCTGTAAATGGCTGGTTGTTGTACACACAAAGTGCTGGCCCTTGCAGTGGGGCCCACTTATCATCAAATATTCTATCAACTGGATGCTGTCTAGGATCAAACACAAAACAGATTTCTGTCGCCTTTGCATCATCAGCATTCTGAAGAAGCTCTTTCAACATTTCCTTTTCAGAAGGATATGCATTAAGGATGCTCTTAATTCTGCTGGTCAGTTTTTCTTTCTGTCCAAATTCTGTGCCAAGTGTTGTAAAACAGACATTGGATGCATATCTTTCTAAGGCTTTGTGTCGCTTTGGGACTGCTCCTAGCTTAACTGCTACTTCCCTGGGTATATCAGCATGACAATATTTTACAGTGGTATCCTTTACTTTTATCCAAGGGCAATCATTGTAGCATAATGATTTAGCAGGGAGAAGCATAAGATTAGTATCTGGCAATAATATCTTGCCATAATTTTTCTCACAAAATTCTTGTTTCTTTTCTCTAATGAGGCTCCATATTCCTTCACTGATTATTCGTCGACAAAGCTGAAAATTCTCTTCTGTTATTTGCTTTGTTCCTCTTTCTTGATCAATAGATTCCAAAACAAGAGCAAAATCTTCAACAGTGAATGACTGCCTCACACCCGCATTTTCAAAAAGTTCACGGAAATTATTTTTATATTTATTAGGCAACTGATAAAGGTATGGTGCTGCCTCAAAATTTAAATGAAAAGAAACTTTTTCTGAGTCAACATACGCATTCTCAACTAGAATGAAGCTAAAGGGTTTTAACTTATCAATAATTGATATCTTAGTGATTTCATTTTGCATCATGGCTTCATGAAGGTATTTGTAGCAAGCATTGGTGATATTCTCCTGGTACAGTGTAATTCCATCATCAACTGATTTTGCAACTTCTTTCAATTGGTTTATAACCAGATCAACTGTTGGCTTCTTAAGTAATCCCAAAAACTCTTTAACAGCCAATGACACTGAACCACAACCTCTAAACGAATGGGAATTTTCATTTAGAATTGGTTGCAAAAGACAAACTATATCTTGATGTTCAGCTGTATAAAGGTCAGTTGCTGCAAACATGGTTTCAGGCTTAAAACTGTTACCTTTCCAGTCCAAAGAAAAACCTGCCGGTTTTGTCAGAAATGGAAGGAAGGGGATTGTTTGATATTTTGCAGCAAAGTCCTTTGCTCTAGGATCCCTTATTTTTAGTTTCTCATCAATAAGACTCAATAGGATACTACTTCTTAGGCATGCAGCAACATGATCACTTTTATTAATTTCAGCTACTGACTCTGCACGTTCTAGCATGTCATCCCATAAAATATCATCTTTTGCCATACCTAATTGAACTAGTTTAATCAAAATAATAGGATTGAGATAATCCTGAGTAGAACCATAAGGGAATCTTCCATCTTTAATATCAAATAACTTTGCAACTCGTCCTTCAGGGTGGATCAATCTTGATGGCAAAACCAAAGGATGCCCCTCCAAGGAACAAGGAATACATGGAGTAACACGAAGAATTCCTGAGAACTCATCAACTTTTTCATTTAGAACAAAAATCATTAAAGGATCTCTAAGTTCTGCTTCAATTTCTTGAATATTTGGGAAAAAAACTTCAGAAAAAAACTGTTTCTCTGAAAATGTGTTTTCAAGTAGTATCTGTTTACAGCCAGCTTCTTCAAATCCTAATTTTACTGAAGAAGGAAGTTCAACAGCACAAAGGTTTTTGGACCCAGTCTTCTTGAGGTATTTCAAAAATATCTTGAAGGCTGCTGAACCAACATCTCTTCTTTTAAGTATAGCGTCATCTAGAAATCTTACATTCTTCATGGAAACCCAAGTAGATCCATCAGAGAAGACTCTAGTCAATTCCTTCCCTTTTCCATGAGCTATATCTTCATAAAATCCTTGGCAAATTACAGAAAAATCATCATGAACTAAATCAGGATCGGGCCACACTGCATAGTAAGTATAATCCATTAGCTCCCCACTACTGGCCAGGTCCCGTAAGACACTCAGTGCCTGTAAGTAAGCTTTAACAATAACATGTCTCATGAACGTGGTATTCCACCGTCCTTTTGTATCTGTCTTCCAGATTTCTTTCCTATTTGAAGTAACAGCAAAGCACCCATTGATGTGAACTGGCAAGCCTGTTTTTATTCGTAAAGGTAAATAGCAAAACACTTCCCCAGTGTGTGGTTTCACAGTCCACTTCTGGTCCTGGATTTCTGACAGCAGAACTCCTACTGCCCCACATGGAACCAGTCCTAGTCTTCTTCCACTCTCACTCAGGGAAAACTTGAGAGCCTCTCCTGTGTCCATGCAAGTACACAGAAGCCACGTGGTACACTCTACTGTTTTTTGTGACAACTCATCTGATGGCTTTTTTGATTGGCCAGACTTGGCCATTTCAAAGAGAGCAGCTGGGTCATCATCTGGACCTCTAAAAAGTGGTGACTGTAAATCAGCAATCCTTCTGAACACATGGTGAAATTCTTCCACTGTGATCTGGAGAATGCAAGATGACTTTGGTTCATCACTGGGAAGCTTTTTATTACTGCTGCTGCAAGTCTTCATGAGCTTAGCAGCCTCTTTTAAAACACTTAAGACAGGTGTGTTCAATGCTTTGGAAGAGCAGGATTTTTTTTTAATTATTACTGTATCTTGTGCTAAGCTGGGGTTGCTTTCCTCAATTTTCAAATACTTCAAATACATTGAGTTCACACTCTGAGTGAAAATGATAAGCCTGTGTCCACAGAGACTAAATTCATCCACAAGAGAATAAATATCTGCTGTATTATAGCAGGTACTACTAACTTCACTCACTTTTGCTTCCTGTTGAGTTCTAAAGGACAGTCGGAAAAGAGTTCCATTATAGCTGTAAGGTGCTTCTACAGTCAAAGGTAACTGACAGCCAAAAACATCTATAAATGGTTTGAACTGATTAGGAAATTTCCTAAGTCTTTTCTGTTGTTTACTCCAATTAATTTTTATCCCAGGATTGGATCTGTCTTTAATGTGTTTACTGATATGGTTTATGTTTGGATCGAACATTATCATAAATTCCCGACTCATAATGATGGGAATGTCAGTGATATGGTACACAGAATTAAATCCAAGACCAAATTTTCCAACTTTGTCAACTTCTCCCCTTTTTAAAGATTCTCCTAACCTAGTTATGTTCACAAAATCTGAATCTGAGAATTGAGAATTATTGAATGACCACAAAGCAGGTCCATGACAAGCTGCCATCCCTGGGTCTAGAAGATTCTCTCTTATGTCCATATTTCTTCTCATGTCAATCAAGAAACTGCATTCTGTTGCATTTGCATCATCAGCATTTTGAAGTAGTTCTTTAAAAATATCTGATACTGAAGGGTATTCTTCTAGAATATTTTTAATTCTTACAGTAAGTGGTTCTCTTTGTCCTGACTGCTCAAATCCCATGTTCTCAGGATTTATCAGTCTTGTACTAAGGCATGGAACTTTTAGCCATTCTGCGGTTTTCATGGGTATGTCCTCATGCACCAAAATGATTGGTTCCACAGAATCTTCAAGTAAGTCATTAAGGTCATCAACTTTAATGTCACAATAACAGCATTCGTGAATTGGCTTCATGATAAGTTTAGAAGGATTTTTGCTATGATGTATAGGAACTGGTGTGTTGGGGCTTGCTGGAATCTGATTGCTATAAAGCCATCTGATAATATTCAACATAAGATGAAGATTTTGTTTGCTTTCTTGTTCACTGAGATCTTGGTCACTTTTGAGATATATCTTCTGAATAACCATGGAAATATGATCTGATGTCAACTCCTCTATTGAACCACAGACCTTAAATAGTTGGTGGAATTTTGCCATGGTTTTAGGTACATTATGCAAATAAGGCTGAAGGTCAAGATCATGGATTGGTTTAATCACAGCTTGGGCAAGTGGACAAAATTTTTTGCCAGTCCAAACCCATGGAAATTTTAAGGCTTTGAAAGAATCGTTCCCTTCATTTAGATGATCATGCATGAATCCATAAATTTCAAGCAAAATATGCTGGAATTGATAGTAGTCTTCATCACTAAAGGTTTTTGAAGTATACCAATCAACAACAATTTTAAAGTGTTTTAAGACAGCACTAATGCTAGGTTTTGTGAAGATCCCTAATGCTTTTTCCAGGTTTACATGGATACTTTCAACAAGAGGAAGTGAGGAGCCAACGAGAATTGCATGGCCTACATCACACATATCTGGTGGTGCACAGAGATTACAGAGATCTCCTTTCCAGACTAAAGAGCCTGGATAATTTGGAGGCCTTTCCTTGCAGGCTGGAATCCATTTTATTTTCTTTAATGTCATCTTTCCTTCAGATGATTGCAACAGTGCGTGATTCTTATTTAAAACCAGTAGGAGGGTTTTGGCTTTCTTCAGAAGAGCATCCTGATCTGGACAAGAGCTGACCTGTAAGGCTTCAATTTTTTTTGCCACTTGTACAACATCCGTCTCTTTAAGACTGGCTTCGTTTTTTAAACCAATCTGTCTTAAAGAATGAAGAATATCTGGTGAGGTAAAAACTGAGGGTGGGAAATAAGTTCCTTCTTCATTATAAAAGAGATCCTTTAGTACTTCTATATCAGGGTCAAAGAGTTCGCCAGCTGATACCATCTGTTCCTGTGAAATCTGGATGAATTTTAATGGCGTTAACCACTCAAGCACATTTGGATTCTCGTTTTTAAGAGAAGATAGATTCTCAAGGATCCATAACATAAGCTGTGTCACCTCTTCATGTGAATAAAATGCATTTTCAATATCTTTTAAAAGAAGCTTTAAGCAGCTAGTAGTCTTTAATTGGTCTATTTTCAACATGTTTGCCAAGCGAATAGTAGCTTCATCACTACTGTCTATTACTGAAATAGAAAGTCGCAGATCTGCTGGGAGTTTGGCAGTATGGTGTAAGACTTTACAACCTTTCAGTTTTGTATAAGAAGAAATTCCCTGACCAGAAGAATGGTTAATGCGTTTGAATATTGCCAATTCTTGAATTATTCTCTTCTCTTTCTCACTGCTATCAGTTAAACTAGCCAAGAACTTCCTCAGGGCATCTTTGTGTGTTGGAAGTAGTGACGTTATTTGATTACACAATTTCTGCAATGGTATCTTCTCCATTATCTGCAAAACAGCACTTGGTAATGGTGAATGAATGTATTTTTTAATAAGTGGATGCTGTATAGATGCATCTAATTTTTTAAGGACAATCCCTCCAAGTTTTTGTACAATGTCCGCTAAAAATTCTGGAAGCTGTGCTTCAGATTCATCGTCTAAAATGACCAGTGATGGAATCCTGAGTCTAATGAGTTCCACACATGCCTGACCTTCCTCTAGTATAGTTCTGGGGATAAGTGGCATCTCATCAAATAAAGTCAAATCCTCAGAAAAATGTATATAAAGATTCTTCCAAACCATCTTAAGCCATGAAACAGTTGGGTGATTTCTGTTTTCATCAAATGGATACCATTGAACGATCAACTCTCTGCCAGGCCAGAATGTATTCATTACTTCTTTGATAAGACGTGCAAATCGTTCTGGATTTAGAAGCTGCAGCTGAGTACATGGTCTTCCTGTAAATCATACACAGAAATGTTATAAATACATTTAATTCTACTGTAATAGCTTTCTATTCTCACAAATAAGATAGTACTGGAAAGTTTTCTAAGAGTTGTAAGTACATGTAAAAATTCAGCAAAACTGGGCTAAAATGATTTTTTAAATAATAGTGATAGGAAATCTACATACAAATCCATATTTACAATAGACTGTGAGAGAAATAATTCACCTGGAAAATGCCTATTTTAAATAAATATACAAAACATATTTAAATGTGTTTTTTAAAGTATTCTATAATGTTCTGCAAATGGAATCAACATGGAAAACAATATTTAGTGCTTATTTTTCCACAGATGAAAGCAGCAAGGAAAAATGCAGATAAAACTTATATAAGAACCTTCTCATTGAAAGGTAAAAATTGATAAGCAAACCCAATGAATGCCAAGTATCCCTTATCTGAATGCTTGTGACCAGAAACATTTTTTGGATTTCTGACTCTTTTGGACTTCGGAGTATTTACATTGTACTTACTAGTTGAGTATTCCAAATCCAAAAATCTGAAATCCAAAATGCTCCAATGAGTACTTCTTTTGAGTGTCATGTAGATACTTGTTTTAGATTTTGGAACATTTGGGGTTTCATATTTTTGAGTTAGGGACACCCAACCTGTATGAAGGACATTTTGTGTTAACTTCAAGTTTCCAGAAGTCACACAGCTGCATGACCTACAGAGAAGGGCACAAAATCAGAGCACAGAGGCTGGAGTCTCAGCTGCAGTTGACCTGCGCTTTCTGAAGCTGAGCAGCAATGAGACTTACATGGTTTCCTTTCAACAACTAAACAGATGTCTAATTTAAGTGTCATTTCATCTTTCTGGGACTTGAATGCTCTCATCTGGAAAAATAATGGGAATGAGATTCTAATCTAAAGACTGCTCTATATTTATGCTCAAATATAGAGCATATTTGTAACTTTTCCAAAGTACCCTTTATGTAGCTA
This sequence comes from Cacajao melanocephalus, assembly GCA_963573385.1. Classification (NCBI taxonomy): domain Eukaryota; kingdom Metazoa; phylum Chordata; class Mammalia; order Primates; family Pitheciidae; genus Cacajao; species Cacajao melanocephalus. The sequence goes on along the minus strand of CAUYLG010041015.1, from coordinate 43,196 downwards.
CTTATTATTAAAGTGTGCTCTTCAGAGCCTTGGGATTTTTGCATTAAATAATTTGGAGGCAACGAAGGGAGCACGTAGGGCAGTACTGTGAAGGCAGCAGAGCAGCTCCACTTTTGGATGTCTGATAAACTAGAACACTAAGAAAGAAGATATTTGCTTAGGTTGTGGGAGCAGTTTTTACTAATTTTAACCACTGGTCTAGAAATTAACATTTTCTTTTGAAGTGAATTTAGTAATATTTCTGAGTATAACATTTATAATATCAGTAGGAACAAAATGAAAAAAAATAACACTATACATCTACGGGTATGTTTTTCCCACAGAAATAAAAAACATCTCAAATTCAATCTTGTATAGACACTAACATTCAATTTTCTCCCTATGTACATATCACTTCTAGACTCTTAAAAGAGTGGCTGGGTGTGGTGGCTCACGACTCTAATCCCAGCACTTTGTGAGGCCAAGGCACATAGATCACGAAGTCAGGAGTTCAAGACCAGCCTGGCCAAGATGGTGAAACCCCATCTCTACAAAAATATAAAAATTGGCTGGGCGTAGTGGCAGGTGTCTGTAATCCCAACTACTTGGGAGGCTGAGGCAGAGAAGTGCTTGAACTTGGGAGGCGGAAGTTGCGGTGAGCCAAGATGGCACCATTGCAATCCAGCCCGGGTGACAGAGCAACACTTCATCTCAAAAAAAACAGAGCAACTTTAGAAAACATTATAAGAGGAATCCCACCTTAGGCCCTGGAAATTTTTGTGTAATGTTATTTTTTTATCCAAGAAAGCATACCCTTATTTCAGAGGTTTACATATCAAAAAGATGACTTTATCTTCTACCAAGAAATTGCCTTTCATGTAACAGTAAGACATTTAAAAATTACTGCCATAGAAATTTAAGCAAGGGCACACTTTTGCAACTTTAGGAAGGTGTCAATACCCAAATTGAGAATATTTTCCAGTTTCTACGTTGTGTGATTTAGGATAATTCAAGTAGTAATATATAAGAAATTACAAAATTTTGTCAGCAGCCTAACTAGTATAGCCTATTTGACATGTAAGTTCCTTTAAAATATAATTTTACAACATTGTTCTTTAAAAATGTTCACTGAATCAAATTTAACTATAATGGAATATCCAAATCACAAGGCAAGGATATAATACTAGAGATAAAAAAAAAAAAAGAGTTAGAAATTAAAATTCAAAACACTCAGAAAACAAAAAAATATGCACCGCTTTGTGTTCTATGTTAATAATTACCACATGACATGCATTCCACGGATAATCTTACCCAATATCCTTGCATGAAATTTGGCAGTTTATAAAACATACACCTACCTTCAGGAAAATTATCTGATTTAACATATAAATTAAATGCCAACAAAACACACACACACACACACCCCACATACAGCATGCAACTAACACATCAGTCATGCTCAACTGAAAAAATATGAAAGAAAATAAAGGAGAGAGAAAATGTAGTAAGACACTAGTCTACATACATTGTCAGCTCAATCTGAAGTCCTGAATTCTATTCACTTTGTATTTGGCTTTTTAGTTATAAATGTCAACACAGAAACAAGTCTCCATGTCCTGGGCTAGAAAGCCATAAAAATTGTAAAGCACCTCTAATAGGATCAGCAAAATAATTTTTGTTGCAGTTTAATAAATGGTTTTTGTAACCTTAAGAATTATCAGCACTGTCAACAGAGAGGTTAGCTACAGTACTGAGATTATTCCAAGAGGCAGAAAGGTTTAAACAATTATCAAATGTAGCTTAGAAGAAACTCTTCCAAGAGTAGCTTTTGCTTCACTATTATCAGTTCAATCCCTCATATGTTCAAAATAATAACATCAACATAATGAATCACTACTCAAAGACTGAACTGATTTTTATTGTTTATGTTTATGTTCACTGCTAACTTTGAGAATGAATTTCAGCACAGATGGAAATATTATATATAGTCTACTTAAAAATTTACTTAACCAAAAAATCTCAGTCCTGAATGCTTTAATTAACTGGGAGTTTACTACATTCAACCAGACTCCTCCAGTCTCCAGCTGGCTACAATAACAATCCATCAAAGGCTCTAAGCACAGTGACAGTTTTTTATACTTTTCTCTTGTACAGAGAGTGGCAATGGCAGCCTGGGTAGCTGATGAGTTCTAACAGTGCTCCACTATGCACAGAGATGCAAATCTCTTTGTAAACACACATGTAAAACAGTCAAGGTTCAATTAAATGGTATACTATAGATCAGTCAATCTTCAAAGAAATGAAGAGAAAATAGAAAAAAAATGAAATGACCAAACGAAAAAAGGAAGTAAAGAAAGGGCAACCTTCCTGCCAGGTCAGACTCCATCCACCTCCAGCCTAGCAGTGGCACTGCAGGCCCCAGGTCCCAGCAGAAATGTCCTGCAAACCAGGGTGGTTCGACATTAGCCCCAGTGACCACACTTCTTCCTAAAAAAATCAGCACTGACGCTCTGCCACCAACTTCCTAGCTTTCGTCTTAGAGACTCGTTGACGTAACCAGACAGTCCCAGGGTAGGTGTTAATTACATAGCCTACTTATATCAAGATTTTGTTTTCCTCTTTGATTTGATTACACCTAAAAACATGTAAGATACATTGACAATGCTTTAAGAAGAATACAGTAATAAGAACTATGAATGATAAACCATTTTTAATATAAGCTAGGAGCCAAAAATTTTTATATAAATTATCACTGTAATAATGACTTGGTTTCTAAACTAATTTTAGTGTATGTATCACCTGCTTCAAATAATAATATTTATCATAAAAATGATTTCCATAAAGCAAATCTTGTATCCTATAACTTTCCAAATGAAACATGAACTTGTGGAAAATAATACCACTAGTTGAGTGAAAATTTTTTTATTTATTTTAAAAAAAGGCAATAAGTAAAATGACACACGAGGCACTGTAAGAACAATCGGCCGACTGTCCCCAGTAAGAGCTAGGCTGGCCACCTTCCCTTCCTCAGCACAGCCAGGATGGAGGGTCGCTGCTATCACCAACTGCAGCACACTGAGCCAGACTCCAAAACAGAAAGGCTGCGGTTGTCTAACTTCACAGTCACAGGTCCCAAACTCTACTTCCCTCTATGCTTTTTAATCAGAATATTTGTGTGCATCATATAATAGAGGTGCATTCACTATCACACGTCCATTAAATATCATAGCTTAAAATGCAGATTCCCACACCATTCTTTTATTAGAGCCTAAATGTTCTATGAAGTGAATGTTTCCAAGTCATTTAAATACGGTTTTACTGTGGTATTTGTAGTAACAAAAATCTGTATTAGTATGGTTTCCTCTCTCCTTTAATATTATAGTTATTACTACCAGAAAAAAAAAAATTGTTGACATAATTTCTAGCTACTTTGGTAAATGCAAAAACAGAATTCAAAGAAACAAATGAACAAAAACATCAGGCTTCAAATGAACACAACATTCAGTTATCCTACCTGAATATCCCCAGAGAAGTTGTTGTGCTAGAATACAATTAAATCCATTCTTAGAAAAGGTCAGAATTGCCACAATTCTCACAATGGCTACAGAAATTATTCTGTATCTTAAGATAACTGCTGTCTGTAGAATCTTTACACATCCTCATGTAAAAGAAAAGCCAAAAACAAAACTCCAAACATAGCAAAATACACATCTAAGATTTAAATCCATATTTCAGTGCAAACTAAATCAAAGTACATAAGAGTCAGGAATGTTGGTTCAGAAAGAAAGCAAAGAAAGGATTATGGAATTCATATGCACAAATTACATTGTATCTGTATAACATCATTTGATAAGCTACCAGTGAGCTTTCTGCACAGGCTGTCATCATCTTCAGAGATTCTAGATTAAAAAGCCTGATTTTTAAAACATTTTTGGAGTACCTACACAAAGTGAGTGTACATTAATTCTAACTTTATAATAAAGAAAAAGAGATTTTATCATCTATTTCCACTGCTTGCCCATGGTAACCACCAATAATTACAAACTTCTAAGAACTGTTCCATGGACATCTATCCCTCCTTTGCTTGAATGAAGCAAGAAATATTTAATCAAGTGGACTGCTATAGCTTTGAGATGTCTGTGTATTTGGGTCCCTTAGGCTAAACTGGTAGCTAAGATAGACAGCAAAGGTCTAACCAAAGAAACTGAAGCTCTTCTAATTTCTTTTTTTTGTAACTTTCTTCATTAATGAATACCAAGAAGCTCTTCTAGTCTTAATATCATTCTAATCACAAGGTGACATCTCAAGGATGTCACAGTCTAGCACAGTAAAAATATGATTCTAATAAAGCAAAAAGGATCAAATGGACTGTGTACTGGGTTCCAGGAGCAAAAGAGAGGCATCCACCTCAGACTGCAGGGCAGGGGTAAGGCACAAGGCGAGATATCAAAGAAAGCTTCCAGGAGGTGACACATGAGCTCAGTACTGAACGATGAATAAACAAACGTTAGCTGGACAAAGTACAGGATGGAAAGTAAGCATTCTAAGCAAAAGGAACACCATGTACAAAAGTGCAGCTGTAAGAAAATTTTCATGCAGGGAAAAAAGTACTGAGCACCTACATTGAAGTAGGCACTGGGCCACATGGTGGTGACAAATCTGAGAGGTCTCTCTGCTCTCATGAAATTCAGGGAGGATTCACGTTCATCAACCTACAAGTGCTTGTATAATCAGAACAGAAGAGGGTGCTTGCATACACCAAGGCTAGTGAGACAGCACTCCACAGTCATGGAGTTCACAATCATGGAAAGTCCTCTAGTTCATGCTGGCAGGGCTAGATTTCTCCTGATAGAATCAGCGTCCACTGGAAAACCTGCAGCAGGAGGGTGACATAATCGGATGAAACCCAAGCACTGGAGGCAGGGACATCAACTGCAAGAGTGCAGTAATAACACTACGAGAAATTAGAGGACCTGTAATAAGCAGTGGAGTAAGACCAAGGGACTGGCACAGAAAATTTAGTCAACAGATCCTGGAGGTTGTGGGGAACAGAGAAGAAAATTTAAGGATTCATTCTTGAGCAATCTTGTGAACAGCAGTGCTATTTTCAATGGGATCACTCAAAATGAGAAACAGATTTGGGGAGAGGATAAAAACTAAAGTTTTGAAATGCTGATTTTGAAATACTTATGGGATTCCAAGTACAAAATGCTAATAGTATCTACCATTTGTCAGTATTTATCAAGTGCCGGATATTGTGTTAAACTATATGTATTATGTATTCACCATTTGATCTTCAGCATGATGCCTGCTATGAGTAAAATATTACAATAAAGCTTTCAATAACCTGACTTGGTGCAGTAACACAAACTTGAAAACAACTCAACTGGCAAGTTGTGATCATTCCTATCCTCCACTTAACCCTTATTTCATTATCCTTGTAGTGAAGCAATCCTAAATTTTATGTAATCAAATCCTGAGGACCTCAAATATACCCTTAGAAGGATATTACTGTATTAGCATGTTACTGATAAGGAAACAGAGGCTTGGAGAGGGTAGAAAATTTGTTCCAAGTCACACAACAGAGGAGTAAGGTTTGAGCCCAGATTCGTGCAACTACAAAATCCAGGTTTTTAATCTCTACTGCACTACCTGAAGACTGGGGTGGCGACTGAAGATATGGAAGTTACTAACCCATTCTTGAGTGTAGATGAATGTATTCAAAGAAAGGAACAAAGTAAAAGAGCTGGGGAAGAAGCCCCCATATTTAGGGAGTAAAGTAAGGAACAGAGATTCACAAATAATTCTGAAAAGCAGGCAAAATCAGTGGATGCCAAAAAGGAATGGTATCATCATGGCTAAGGGCTTCAAAGAGGGAACACTAAGCTTCTGGGAGATCAGGTAAAAGAAACAGAAAAGTCCACTGGACCGAGTAACAGAAAAATCATTAACTAGTGACATCAGCCAGACTATTTTAGTGGAATGACAGTGGAAGTAGAAGTCTGTTTGCAGTGATAATGAATAATGAGGAAGTACAACTCTTTCTGGAAGCTGCTTGAGGTCTGTTTTGTTTTTCCTGAAATGGAATATAGTGAAACATGTTTAATTGCTAAAGAAAGGGACAGTAGAAGTAAACACTAAAAATACAAGCAGTAGCTCAATATTTAGCTAATGATTTTAAATGTAATACAAGGAAAAGGTAAAATTATTAAATAATGTGACAGATTTTGTTTGAGCTACAGAATTAGAGGAAAAGTTCCCACTGCAGAAAAAACATATCATGTTTCCATTTTATGCAGTAGTACTTCCAAGACAGGCCAATCAGTGTTTACTGATCACTAGTAAACAGAAGTCCACAGTGCTCTGTGTCAGCAAAGCAATGGAATAATCATTATGTAGAGCAAAAAATATCAAATGTTGTTAACATGTTTGTGATGTCCCCTACCCTATATACGAAGAGGGCTCCATAAACATAATATTTTGCCTTTCTTCTCCTGTACTCACTAATTCCCCCAATAGGCCCTATACCACCAGAAAGCAAGATGACTTAGCTGATTGGTAAGTTGAGGAAAAGCAGCTGCACATGCTCAGCAAGACTCAAAGGGATCGATGTTTAGTAGGGGCAGGACCTCTGGAAGAAGTCTGTGGCTTTCCAAGGCTGTCTGTGACTAGATTGGTGAGCTAATCCATTTCATTCTGGGAGTCAATAGAAGTCCCATGCCTGCCATAGCCACAATCTCCAATATCACAATAATCAGTGACAGAGGTGGCTTCTGATATCCATCTGCTCCATTCCTCTGCTTATGTCTTCACTGACTCAGAACTCAGGAAAGGAAAGCAAGGTGTCACTTTACTTGTTCCCCCTAAGTCCCTATATCATCATGCTACCAAAACATTAAAACCATTAATGGCAATAAAGTTATATCAAAAACTAATTTTTGTCTGGAACACACAGATCAAAATAATTGGGAAGATAGCCAGGAGACAGGTAATCATCACCCATATGACTGGTTTAAAAAAGTTTAAAGGCTAGTGATATGATTTGGCTGTGTCCACCCAAATCTCATCTTAAATTGTAACTCCCATAATTCCCATGTGTTGTGGGAAGGACCCAGTGGGAGGTAATTAAATCATGGGGTGGTTTCCCCTGCAGTGTTCTCATGGTAGTAAGTTTCACGAGATCTGATAGTTTTATAAGGGGAAACCCCTTTTGCTTGGCTCTTATTCTCCTTTTGCCTGCCACCATGTAAGACGTGCCTTTAGCCTTCTGCCATGATTCTGAGGCCTTTCCAGCCACATGGAACTGTGAGTCCATTAAACCTCTTTTTATTCATAAATTACCCAGTCTCAGGTATGTCTTTATCAGCAGCATGAAAACAGACTAATACAGCTAGATATCAGGGTTAATAATCATGAACTATTAAATCTAACTCTTAAATCTAGATAAAGAAAAGTGACCATCAGGACAATTTCTGGAAGCGCTGAGCTACACATGATGTGCGATGAACAAAAACACTAGATGAACATCTAGGGTAACGATGCCAACAAAACTAACCAAAACCAGAGACAAAACACAGTGTTTTATTATGACACCAAAATAACAAACTTGAATCCACAGTAGAGAAAATGAAGACATATAAAAGTGGGAAAATGCAACTTTCAAAGATGTCAAGTTTTCTACATTAATTTATACATTTAACACATCCCTAAATATAACGGGTTTGCCCCATCCACCTAGGGCTAGAGAAGCAAGTTGTAGCCACACTCTGTACCACAAGATATTTGGAAAATGCTGAGCAAAAGCAGAATGCTCGGCTGGCCTTCTACCCTTCTCACCTGATTTGGCCCTCAATAACTTTTGGCTGATTTCCAAATTCACATTCACCTCAGAAAGGATGTGCCACCAACAAAAATATTTTCTTCAAAAGAAAGTAATAAACCACACAATAAAATACTGTAACAATGAGAAAGAACTGTTAACAGCTCCATGCAACAATCTGGATGAATCTCACCAGCATCACAGCAAGTAAAAGCCAGACACAGAATATATGCTACATGGCTCCTTCTATACAAAGCATGATTAACTAACAAAGTAAATCTATGCTGTTAAAGCCAGTGTCATGGCTACCCTGGAGTGGTGACACCGAAAAAGGCGAGAGGGGCTTCTGGGGCTGGTAATCTTCTGTGTTCTCATTTAGGTTTACATGGGTATGTTCAGGTGGCAAAATTTCACTAAGCCTACATTTATGATATGTGTAGTGTTCTGTATGTATCTTATATTTCAACACAAAATTTTTAAACAAAAATATAACACAACATTAAAAAAAAAAAGGAGTTCCAAAACTTTGGAGCAAAAATTGACAGGGTCATAGGAATCCAGGTTTAGACTCCCAAAAAGGCTGTTTTGAAGATGATAATTACAATTAAATAAGTAACTTAGATGTTTGAAAAATCAATCTCACAGCTACCAACTCATAATTACAAATCCCTGCTGAGAAACAACATTTACATACTCATTTTCTTTTAGTCTCACTTTAACTCTGACCTAACTTGCCTCTCCCATTCCAATTCATTTCACTTATATTTTAATGAATAAAGATATACAATAATTAGCAACCTTCCCTGAGCTATTATCTTTGACAAGAAAAAAGTACATTCCATAAAAGACACATCACAGAGTATGCTTGACAGTGTGAACAGAACAAAGCCAGAACTTCTCAGGCCAACATCTCACTTAGAAAAAGCTCAAGCAACAGCTTCACAAGGGAAAGGATGCTTGAAGTTGAAAGATAGTATCAAAATCAGAACCATGGTGATTGTTTTCCCAAAATTACTTTTCCTAAAAGAAAGGACGCCTAGCAGACACCCATCACTTTCTAAAGACCCCCTACAAGACCCCTTTCCTGCCCCGTTACAGACTTAATTGGATTTGTTCACACTTCCCAAAAGCTGATCAAGTCTAATGCAAACCCAGTATCAAAACCACATAAAACCATGGAGGGGCAGCGGTGTCAGAAACAGACCAAGGACAGGGCAAGTGGAAGACCTGACTCCCTGGTACTTGGCTGGCAACCTTGATCTTAACCTTTCTCTCCTCTCTGTGAAATTTAATAATCACTGTCATTACCAAATGAGCTACAAGTTATGATGGGAGGCTCAAACGAAAAAAGAAATGGGAAAGCACTGGAAAAACTGTAAAGCATCATGCAGGTTTAAGATGTTGACTATACCATCACCATGACAGGAGAGATTTTTAAATATCCTTATCACCTTTGCATTCTTTTAAATAGGATCCCTTAGATGCCATTCTAGCAACTGAAACATCTTAAAAGTCAAAAAGTATATTAGGTTGAACCATAAGAAACTGGTGATTTATAGGTATAAAATGAATAACTAGTAACAGAAAACTTATAAAAACTTATATTTCATAAAGAAGTTTATTTAAAGAATACTATACACCCATAATACCTCGGGTTTGGGCAGCTTCCTTTAAAGCAGCTAGAAGGTGAGGTTTCAGGTTATCCAAAATAAATCTTCCTTCAAGACTTGGGAAAAGAGACCTAAAACAGGAAAAGAACAGCAGTTATCATAATCTTTCAATAATTCCAAGATTTTAAAAAATCAATCACGTATTTTCAAGTCAGTTAAGCCAACTATTTTATTTTATATAAATTATAATGCACACATCAAATCAAATTACAATATATTTGATCAAATTAGTACCTAGACTTTGCTTTAAAACGAGGGCATCATGTACCCCACCCAAATTCAGAAATATTCTAAGCATCTTACAGTAAAATTTTATTTTCTGAAATGCCAGTATACACCCTCGTTTATAAAGAATTACTTAATATACTATTTTTCGTTAATTTAAATGTCATTAAAATAATTCACGAGTGACTAATCCGGCCTTGCTATTATTTGCACTTTATAATCAGTTTTCAGTGTTCCGTTATTGAAATTTCCAAGAAAAACAACTGCTTAGATAACTTATTAACTGATAAACACCTGAATAATTTTTCACTTTAGAATACTAAATGTATCCTTTGGTATTTAACAATGTATTTCTGCAAAAGTCTTCCTAACTACAAAATCAACATAGAAAACCACTGAATTTCACAATAAAGGACTCTTAAGCAGAAGCAGGGAAACCCTAAGAGTGAACAGGAAATGTTAGAAGGGGGACCCCTACCTTGGATATTCTGCTGAGGTAATATAAATAACATCTTGGTCTGATACAGATGAGGAGAAGGGGACAAAACTGCCATTTTGTAAAGGGAGCAGCTCCAATCCAAGCAGCTCACTGTAGGCTTGGTCAGAAAGCACAAATTCTAGAAGGTGAAGCTTTTCTTCAGCACTGCCCAGGTGTGCACACTTCCGCAGCACCTGCCGCACCCATGCAGGCGTCACCTTCCTCAAAGGTGTTGCACCAGAGGCAGCCATGAGCTGAACAGCAGCATCCACATTCCCTGGTACCTTGGCAATCTGCTTCCCTGAGCTCTGGAGGTAGTTGAGCACAGTTTTTGTGTATTCCAAATTTTCATCAAGTTCTGAGAAATATACCTGCTCCAACCTGACCCAATCATGGCTAATTGAATAAATCACTGCACTCTGCAACAGCTCACTGAACAGAGGCTGTAACACTGGTTGCCAGTGCACCTTGACTTTGCTCGCCTCGGGCCAAAGCTTATAGATAACATCAACTGACAAAGGGAAATCAGAGCTCTTTTCTGTCTCCAGACGTTTTATTGAATCTAAGATCAGAGTAGCATAAGCTTTGGGGACAACATTCATGACAAGAAACTCATTCCATAAGGCTGCCGGGTCTCTCCACTGGTCCAGCTCTTTCCATTTTATGCTCCTGCGGTTGTCAGTCAGGCCAAAGAACCCACTGATGTGAACTGGGAGGCCCGTTCTGCTTTCCTCACCAGGTGGTAAAGGAAGAAAACAAAATGCTTTTCCTGAGAAATCAGACGTTGCTCCTTTTGCTTCATCATCTCTGCTTGATAAAGGCATGGCTATTCCAATGATTGGGACAAATTTCAGTTCATCAGCTAAAGAGTCAAGCTTACTACTAATCCCTCGCCCACCCACACTGTTGCACACCAACCAAGATGTTTTCTGTGCATCCTTACTACTCTCCTCTTCCAAAATGATATTTACATGATATGTTACACAGGTGATGTTATCATTTGGAGTCTTTTTACAATAGTTACTTATAGCAGTGCCCAGAATCTTTATAGAATTCGGCCGCTCATGTTTCAGTGCCTTATTCTCACTTGAAGTCACTCTAAACACTAGTTTCTCTGTTCCATCAGTCTCTCGGACATATAAGGAGACATCCTGTACACTTTTCAGAAAGAGCAGCACTGTGTCAGCATCTGCCCTAAAAGACTCAAACAACTCAAGAACCTTCTGCTTATTGTAGAAGTTACTACTAAGCTGTGAAGGTTGTAGGCGAAGAGGGAAACGGAAAAATGTTCCTGGAAAATTGCCATTTATAAACGTTTCCTTGGTGCTTCCAAAAATGCCAATAAATGGTGCAAATTGGTCTGAAAGTTCACTAATTTCTTTGCTGTCATCTTTGAGATTCCAACATTGGCCTGATTCATGTGGGCCAAAAAGTGTTTGATGAGGATCTAGCATCCCAATCTGGTCACCACTAAAGATACAAGGAACATCTGTAAAGAAAAATTTAAGTCATGATCAACTCTGAAATTTTAGGGACAATTATGATTACAATTATAATAAATAAGCATAATTACCATCAAAAGATGACATTTGAAAAAGCATGAGCCATAAAATGACTCCAAAAGAGATTTATCGAAACACAAAGTTAATTTACCTTTGGAAATGTAATTCTCTGAACATGAAAAATGATTTCTCTTTTGATTCAATCCAATAACAAATGCTAGGCATAGAGACTTTGCATGATTATTGTGAAAACCTAGGATACATCTTCAAAAATCATTACACAAAAGATGGGCAGAATATTTGGATATCTACACTCAGCCCCCACCACGTGAGCCCAATTCAACAAAACAGGGCTGCATCCTATGCTCAGCTTTACAAATTCAGCATAGACTGAAAAGAGAGTGAGTAGTACAACACAGGTGACTCTGCCCACTGTGTTGCCCAATGAGCACCTGCCCTAAAGCTCATGAGGTGTATTCCCTCAAGTGTTCTTAACCTCTCTGCCTCTGCCTCACTTCTTGTGCTGGGAGCATCTTACCACGTGGAGCCTAATTACAGTATTGAAAGAGACCCATCTTTTATGTAACATGGCCTCTAAATTGATACCAACTGCTTCACCTGTTCCTCAACCAAAGACAGAGTAGTATTCCAAAACTGGCAGAAAAACCAATGTGTGAGACCCACTGTGACGAGAGAAATTCCTCCCCAGTGTGCTTTGGTGACAATCTCCCAAGAGTGATGTGACATATGTTTGCCTCACATGCTGTCTTACCACTTCAGCTTCCTGCAAGATTGAACTCCAGTGAAGTCAATCTTCACTAACTATGGTCGTCAAGCACAGCTTCAACTGTCACCAATACCAACTCCTAAGCTCCTGAGTATCTTAAGTTAGCAAATGTCATGTCCACCAACCACGTGGCTAAATCCATCAACACTGGGGTCTAGGGAACACTCACCCCTGCTCCCAAGGCACAGGGTCATACCCCCATGAATGAAATCAAGCCAGGTGGCTTCCTGACAAGATAAAAGCATGACCTATGACCTTCTCAAATCCTCAGTTTAGAGAACAGTCCTCCATTAATGTTCCACACAAATGTGCTTATTCTCAACAAGCAATCAAAACCACACTGAGATGCAGGTACTGGGCAATCAGTTGGGCTCTCGCCACAGTTCATTCCTGCTTAAGCCTCCAAGCTTTTGCTACTGACATCTGTGCCGCACAACATTTACAAACCACTACATGGCACAGACCTGAGGGGTAACTTGCAAAGAGGTGGACACACTGAGTATTGATATTCATAGATAATAGTCATAATATTTCAATATATAATTTTATTTTATTATATGATTTATAATTCAGTCCATATTATTTAATAGAATATATGCATAGAATGTAAATGCAACAGGCTTACTAAAATTTGGCTACAGTTGGGATGACCCTACTTCCCGCCTGCCCAGGGCAGTCCCAATTCAGGCCAGTTGTCAGAGAATAGCACCACCCTCTTTCACTCTCACATGTGTCCCAGTATGAATAATAAAGTATATGGTTATCTTGGCTACAGCGATGGCCCTGCCCGTGCAATCTCTCCTTCTCCTGCAAGACACAGTTTGAAACTAAACAAAAAGGACCAACTCTATTACAAAAATTTTTATCACAAAATTATAGTAAGTACTAAGAGTTTTCATTCTACAACAGCCATATACTCCTACAGATACCTAAGTATTTCCTATTACAACTAGGAACCAGAAACCTCATATTCTTTCTATATTAAAAATATGACTTCAAAGTAATCTTTAGAATGCTTGTAAGTCTAAGAAGAGTAGAATGAGAGAGGAAAATAAGAGATACCAGAACCACCTCAAAGTTTTTCACTTTCTGTTATTCAATACCATTAGATATTATGCCTTCCTCTTTAACCTTCCGATATTTAGAAACATGTACAAGATCTGTGATACTCAGTTTGTTTGACTCTTAAAGAGTTGCAGTTTTGAAGTTTTTCAGAGTAAAAACTTTGTGTTCAAAAGCTACATTTCAAATTTCACATCAAATGACTTAATATATTACACCGATTCCACTGGATCATGACAATGTTAACTTTCGGCATCACATGATGAAGTAAAACTTTGGTATAGTTACCATGGTAATTTCAGAAAATTCAATATGCACTGATATTTCATTGACATACCTCCACCTTCATTGACAGAAGAATTTGGGTAAGATGTCATTTAAACAGTACCACCTCTGAAATTAACCAAATGTATTACAGAATGGAGGATAAAATATTTTCTAATACCAAGACTGAAAAGCCTAATACTCTACCTGTTATATGATAGACAGAATTAAACCCAATTCCAAATCTTCCAACCTTGAGAGGGTCATCCTTTTTCCTGCTTCTTGCTATTTCTTGAATGCCGTGCCAGTCCTCTGGGGTGAAAACCGCGTTGTTGTACACATACAGAGCTGGCCCTAGGTGTGAAAATGCGCAGGCAGGTATTCAGAGAGACACCAGAGTGTTCCGTTCTATCTCAAAAGTTCCTCTATAAAAAATATCTTATTTGAGGGGAATACGGAGAGGAGTGAATAGAGTCACTGAATTCCACACTATAATTCTAAGTGTTTTTACAATAAAATTTAAGACATACACTGAGGGAAAAATTAGCAGCAGAAGAAATATAGTATTGTTGGCCAAAAATCCAAAAAAGAAAAATTAAAAGTTACTCAGCCACCCAAAAACGTAAGGCAAACAAGAAAATCAGTTACTACTCTATGTGAAATTTGTTAATAGTACATCTAAATCTTTTTTTGGTAAATGGAAAATATTTACCAAATAAGTATTTAATAGTTCATATATTTCATAAAATATATGAAAATATGGGCAGGGTGCGATGGCTCATGCCTGTAATCCCAGCATCCCTGCACTCTGGTAGGCCAAGGCATGTGGATCACCTGAGGTCAGGAGTTTGAGACCAGCCTAGCCAACATGGTGAAACCCCATCTCTACTAAAAAATACAAAAAATTAGCCAGGCATCACAGCATGCACCTGTAATCTCAGCTACTCGCAGGAGAACTGCTTGAACCCGGGAGGCAGAGGCTTCAGTGAGCCGAGGTTGCACCACTATACTCCAGCCTAGGCGACAGAGCAAGATTCTGTCTCAATTAAAAAAAAAAAAAAGAATGAAAAAGGAATATAGTGTGGAGCCTTGCTATCTAAAGAAACTATGTGAGATGATATGTTAATTTGTTTCAATATATACAGAATCATTTTACCATACACACACACACACATATCAAATAACATGTTGTATGCCTTAAATATACACAATAAAATTTATTTTAAAAAATAAAGAAATCAGACAGGCGCGGTGGCTCATGCCTGTAATCCAGCACTTTGGGAGGCTGAGGCGGGCAGATCACCTGAGGTCAGGAGTTCAAGACCAGCCTGACAAACATGGAGAAACCCTGTCTCTACTAAAAATACAAAATTAGCCAGGCAAGGTGGCGCATGCCTGTAATCTCAGCTACTCGGGAGGCTGAGGCAGGAGAATCACTTGAACCTGGGAGGCAGAGGTTGTGGTGAGCGAAGATCACACCATTGCACTCCAGCCTGGGCAACAAGAGCGAAACTCTGTCTTAATAAAATAAAAAATAAAATAAATAAACAACTCTTATTATTTCATAATATGAAATATAATCCTTTAGTAAGATTAATAACCACCTTATAAGTGTTTGAAGTTTTGTTTTTTCATCAACCTCTAGATTTTTCTATACAAGGCATTACTTGTATGATTTTTAAAACCATTAATGTGACAAATGTTTAAATAATACCGCAATTATATCACCTATCTATGTAAAATATCACCCATCTCCAAAGTAATTCCATCAAAAAGCAATATTTATAAAATATTTCTGCACAAAATATTTTTGAAACTCCATTTTGTTAGGCCTATCTTCAGAATCTCTAACATTCTTTGAATATATTCAACTATATTCACTTATCATACTTTAAAGATGATTAATATTTTTCATTCAAAAAGGTACTGAAGTGTAACATATATACAATAAAGTATGACAATCTTGAGGATGCAGCTTGATGAATTCCTACAAAGCAGATGAACCTGTGTCATCTCCACTTACATGAGGTATATAGGGCACTCCCAGCACCCCTAGAAGCCTCTCCTCATGCTCCCATCAATTCAAGGACAGATATGGGGATATGACCTAGTTTGTTTTACAAAAATGGCATGATTACTATTTTTAAAATAGTCAAAGTTGGAATATGCAAACAGTCGAGGCCACAAAGGCTTTCTGGAAAGGACAACCACAGAGTGGAGGGACTCTGGAGTCAGGATGGCAGGCCCGGCTCTCCAGTCACAGCTACAGCACTTCCAGAAACTAAAGCCATCAAGGCTCAGTTTCCTCATCTGCACAAGGATAAGAATGGCTGTTCACTGTAAGAGTGCCGAGGACCCAATGAGACAGCACAAATACGGGGCTCAGCCCAGAGCCCAGCAGAGCAGACCCTAAAAACATCAGCTACCATTACTGTTATTATAATCATTATGAGTATACGATACTGTCAGTCTTTATGTAATGTAACATAATTTTACATAAATATTACAGGAATAGTAATAAAGTAAATATTTTGTCCCTACCCAAGAGCTAACTTAAAATGGCATCTAGCAAGCAGTGTCTGGTTCCACATGTCCATTAAAAGTATCTACAAAGACAAAAAAAAAAAAAAGGACCACAAAAAGTCACAACACTGAACACCAGGCTCAAAAATGAACCTCTTGCCAGAATCTCAAAAGAACCTGAATAACTACAGGGTCTGTGGAAAGAAATTTTAAAAATTCAGCAGGGGACACACCCACATGACATTACCAGGAACACAGTCTGCCTGCCTGAAGGAACAACCACCTTCCTTCCCACTGTCAACTGGAACACTGGAGAGCTGACCCCTTACTGCCTGCTTATAGAAAGCATTTGTTAAATTCCAAAATCATAGGCCCTTGTCTTAACAAATGCAAATAACTAAGTGTTTTGCATCAAGAAAAAAAATCCCCCTCAGATCCCCAATCTCCAAGGTTTTTTTTTTCTTTTTTGTGAGACAGAGTCTCACTCTGTCGCCCAGGCTGGAGTGCAGTGACACGACCTCAGCTCACTGCAACCTCCACCTCCTGGATTCAAGCAATTCTCCCGTCTCAGCCTCTCAAGTAGCTGGGACTACAGTCGCACACCAACACACCTGCCTAATTTTTGTATTTTTAGTAGAGATGGTTAGGCTGGTCTTGAACTCCTAACCTCAGACGATCCACCCATCTCAGCCTCCCAAAGTGCTGGGATTACAGGCATGAGCCCCCACTCTGACAGTCAAGGTTTTTTGACTGTCAGAACTGCTATCTCTCATCCTACAACATCAGTGCAACTCCTGCGAAGAGGATACATACATGAGTGCAGCTGTCCTGTGCTCTGGGACCTGGAGCTTTCCTAACACCCTGGCTGCTCAGTGGCAGAACCATAGAGTGCACACAGACAGCCCTCCTCAGTAGAGAGAACTTGGAGAAGTCAGGGGGCAGGAAGAATTTAGTTATCATTTAATGTTTTTAATCAAGGTATAATTCAGATCATATTCATCCTGGAATTAGGAGAGATAAAGTATTTTGCCTTTGCTCTTATCAACTCAGTCTCACAGGTTCACTCTCTGCTTCTATTATCAAGATCAATTTAAAAATAGCCTGTATCTGCTCTGACCAAAACATTATGTTCTTGGTTCTAAAAGTGAGACAAGAAAGGAACAAACATCCTGGCTGGGCATGGAGGCTCATGCCTGTAATCCCAGCACTTTGGGAGGCCGAGGAGGGTGGATCACCTGAGGTCAGGAGTTTGGGACCAGCCTGTCCAACATGGTGAAACCCCGTCACTACTAAAAATAAAAAATTAGCTGGGCATGGTGGTGGGCATGTGTAATCCCAGCTATTCAGGAGGCTTGGGCAGGAAAATCGCTTGAACCGGGAGGCGGAGGTTGCAGAGAGCCGAGATCGCACCACTGCACTTCAGCTTGGGCAACAAGAGCAAAACTCTATCTGGGCGGGGGTGGGAAGGAATAAATATCCTGAGAGAAAAATAAAAAGGCTGTCTGGGAAGGAAAGGGCTGGCAGCACGCCTGCAGTCTATTTCCCCCTTTCTCCAGGGAATACCCAAGAAAGAAAGAGATGACCCAGCCAAATCTCATTGTAAACATGCTGATGACAGACCTCTAGGCAAGCATACACACAGTGTTTAGTAGGAAGTGAATCCTTAGCTACTGGATACTTTACAAAGGTTGCTTATTGGAAATAAGCTTGGAATTTTTTCATTTATGAGGCATAATCCCTTCAAAAATGTTGTAAGTTATGTTGATTATCAGAGAAAATAATGTACCTGTTTTATGACTGAAATAGCTCCCTTTGTGTCAGTGCTGGTCTGTGTGCATCACTCAGAAACCAGCTCCGTGAGATCCAGGCCAAGGTGTGCCCTAGTGTAGCACAAAGGGACTCTCCATGCTTCCTTCACCTGTGTCTTGTAATCAGTCATGTCCTTGAAATCCTTAGTAAAGTGTGTCATACTGAGTGAGAGCTCTCATTCTTATGCATGTGATTTGACAATCTGAGCCTTTTATTATCTCATTATATAAAAATGAACAAAAAAAGTTGGCCTTAAGAGTTTTTGGCTGTAAAATGAAGTGCCAGTAAAGGAAAAAAGCCATGATACAAGATGACTGCTCACATCTGAGTGCGAAAGAAAAACATTCTCAAATACTCAAGAGCCTGGTGGGCTCTCCAACAAATGTTAAATAGAGAGATCAAAAGATCTCTGCCACCTGCTTTTATGTAATACATCCACATTTTTTTTTAGGACAGAGTCTCCCTCTGTCACCCAGGCTGGAGTGCAGTGGTGAGATCTCAGCTCACTGCAACCTCCGCCTCCCAGGTTCAAGTAATTCTCCTGCCTTGGCTTCCCGAGTAGGTGGGATTACAAGTGTGCATCATCACCACGCCCGGCTAATTTTTGTATTTTTAGTAGAGACAGGGTTTCACCACATTGGCCAGGCTGGTTTTGAACTCCTGACCTCAGGTGATCCACCTGCCTCGGCCTCCCAAAGTGCTGGGATTACAGGCATGAGCCACTGTGCCTGGTTGTAGCTAACCCATTTTTAATCTCCAGGCTCTTTTATCGTCTGTTTCTTTCTTGTTTATGGGTGTTTCTGTTCTGATTTTATGACTATTATATATTCTAGGATTTCTCTGAGAATATTATCTGTTTCCTCTAAGGGCAGACTTGGTCTGTCTTCTATGGGGCTGGTTCTTGAGCCGCCAGGGATGGGGAGAGGACCTGAGTAGCTGCCACGCTGTCCCTGCTCTGGTATGGTGGAGTGGCCCGTTGCCTGCGGGGTCTCTCTCTGGAGGGTGGTTTGGAGAAGCTCTGTGGAGGTGAGGCCGGGATCGGCGCCTGCCCCATGGACCCTCAGAGGCTGGGAAAAGGTAGGCTTCACCCGGCTGCTGCCAGCCACATCAAGAGCCTTGGCAGGAGGAAGTGAAGCTTCTAGCTACTGATTTAGAAAAGACCCTTTGATTTCTTGCCTGAGGGAAGAAGTGTCACCTTGCCACTCCAAGTTTGCTCTGCTCACCAGCCCCAGCAGCATCAGCCTCACCTGGGAGCCTGTTGAAGGTGCCCTGCCCCAAACCTTGTGGGTTGGCATCTGGCGGTCAGCAGCCCCCAGGTGATGTGCACATGAGAGCACTGCTTGCCCCTCCTCTGGTCTGGTCTGGTCTGAGAGCTGCTTTGGGGTTCTGACAGGTATACAGGCTCCCATCTGCTTTATAGCTCCCTTGTAGTACATTCTTTTGTGTTCCATTAGTCAACATGTTCCTGCCTACTTCCAGCATCTAGAAACATCTTACCATTCATAAGTCCTCTCCTGCTATTGCCTCTGTTAGAAGTTTCTTCCTTTTCATGTGTCTGTACTTCTGTTTCTTTGAGCTTTGAAGGGCCAAGTGGCAAATACATGTACACAGTTGGCCATCCTCTGGTGAAGGCTTTTAAGCCAGGAATAACAAGATCCATTATGTCTAAAACTAGCAAGAACTCTACCTGCCACACAGTGACTGAATTAGAGGTGTTGGGGACAGCAGTCAGATTGGAGTGAGTGGTGAGTGGAAGGTCAGGGAGTGAAGATTGGACGTAGACAACTCTTTTTTCAGAAGCTTTGTTGTGCTGGTGACCAGGAAAATAGGAGTGGGGTAGAGAGAGATGAGGGTCATTTTCAGGTGAGTGAATATGAGAGCATGTTTGCATTCCTCTGGGAATGGCCCAGGAGAGAGGGGAGCACAAGAAGGAGGAAATGGGGAGCTGGAAGAGCAGAGTCCTTGTGTGGAGAGGGGAAGCGGCATTTGGAGCTGTTGCAGGTGGTGAGCTTTGGGTAAATGATTCCTCTTCATGGACCCTTTGTTAAAGCTCAGAAGCCAAGTGAGAATTAGAGCTCAAGTAGAAGCTGGTGAGTTTATGGAGTAGTCAGAATAGAGTATCTCTAACTGTATTTTCGCACAGTGCTTGAAGCCAGGGGTCTGAAATCAAGATATTGTAGGGCTCCATTCCCCCCAGAGCCTCTAGCATGGGATCCTTTAGCGTTTGGTGGCTGCTTGGCAGTCCTAGACTTTCCTTGGCTTGCTCCATTCACTGCCTTGTCTTCACATGGCCTTGTCTGTGTCCTGGTATTCTTCTCTGGATGCTTGCCATTGTATTAGGCCCACCCTAAATCGAGGATGATCTCATATCAAGATCCTTCACTTAATTACAGCAGCAAAGACCTTCCAAATAAGGTCAGAGCCACAGGGTCTGGGGGTTAAAATGTACACCTAACTATTTGGGGCCACCATAGAAGCCTGTAGAAGCTTCTATGGCCCCTGTAGAAGCCTGTCCATTTCCAGGATAGCAGAGCCCAAGGAAGGTCCAGAAATCCCCCCTAAAACCATTGTTTGCATTCACCAGACTCTAAGCTATAAGCAGATGGGCAGTGGCAGTCAATGTTAAGCCATATACCATTGGCTACAGTAGTTTAGCCTAAAGTAGTTCACTGTAGACTTAGTGAGATGCTTATCTTCTGCTAAGTAGTCCTCACAGTAACACTCTGATATCACTCCTGGCTTTGAGTGACAGTGCTGTACTCTTGTCTGGTGGCCAAAGTTCAGCAGCCATAAACAGGACAACCCTCATTATTCACTGGAAAATTTGTGTAGTTAAAAATCAAGTGTTCCCTTGAGTCCATTCTCATATTTGTCTGTACGTTATTCTATGAGTAGACATGGAAACAAAACATTAAGAAGCGTATCTTTGATTATGGTCTTGAAGACAACTTTTTTTTTTTTGAGACGGAGTTTTGCTCTTGTTGCCCAGGCTGGAGTGCAGTGGCATGATCTCAGCTCACCACAACCTCTGCATTCCCAGGTTCAAGCGATTCTCCTGCCTCAGCCTCCCAAGTAGCTGGGATTATAGGCATGCGCCACCACGCCTGGATAATTTTTTGTATTTGGTAGAGATGGGGTTTCGCCATGCTGGTCAGGCTGGTCTCGAACTCCTGACCTCAGGTGACCCAGCCGCCTCAGCCTCCCAAAGTGCTGGGATTACAGGCGTGAGCCACCATGCCCGGCTGAATACTACTTTTTAAAGATGTATATGCTCTGGGCCGGGCGCGGTGGCTCACGCCTGTAATCCCAGCACTTTGGGAGGCCAAGGCAGGCAGATCAACTGAGGTCAGGATTCGAGACCAGCCTGGCCAACATGGTGAAACCCCATCTTTACTAAAAGTACAAAAATTAGCTGGACATGGTGGTGGGCACCTGTAATCCCAGCTACTCAGGAGGCTGAGGCAGGAGAATCACTTGAACCTGGGAGGTAGAGGTTGCAGTGAGCTGAGATCGTGCCACTGCACTCCAGCCTGGGCAACAGAGTGAGACTCAGTCTCAATAAATAAAATAAAATAAGATGCATATGCTCTGAAGGTTAGCTACATTTTATTCTTTCTCAAACAACTTTTACAGTGGATAGTGCTGTAAAAGTTGTTTAGCTCTGGTCATTTTATCTTTTTTGTCATCTGCAAAAGGAGAGATCCTTTTCCTGTTCACTGCCTCTAGTACCCAACTCCAATACTCCTTTGACCTTACAGGCACTTATAATCAATCCATCAGTGTCACCATCATTTCTCAGGCTTCACCTCCTTCATAGCTTCAGTGCCAATCAGATGTCGTTACTCCCTGGCACACCACCTCAGCACTTCAACACTTTGTGGCTTTGTTATATTCAGTCGAGAAAACCCCAGCCTGGTGAAATTCAGTCATGTCTGCCCCATATCTGCTCCGTCCTGAAGCTGAATGTGACTCCTTCATTGATACCCCTTTAAGTTCATGTCCACCCCAGGTAAACTTCATGCCACCGAGCCCACCTGCATACTGCAGTTCCCCAGTCTCTCCTTGCCCCTCCTGCCCTCCTCATCAGCTGTCACACCTCCTTGCAGCTGATATCTTAGTTCCCAGAGAGCACAGAAGCAAGCTCAAGAGAATGTCTACAGGCCAACATCTGCTCCTTCGCTCTGCCTCCCTCCTGCTGTCATGGAGCCCCTGTCCTAGGCCCTCGCTCCTGTTCCAAGGCATCTCTCCAGGCCTCTACTGCACTCTCCTGCATCAGAGATTCCTCCCTCACCTACCCTAGAAGCCTGCTGCTGCTTCTCCCACCTTGAGAAAAGCCACTCCCAACCGCCCCAGCCGTCTAGCATCTGTGCTTTCCTTTACCAGCAAGACTCCAGTCCTTCTCTCCACACCCTCTTCAACCTTCTCCAGTTGTTCCTTTGCTGCCACAGCTCTGCCAAGTTGTTCCATGTGGTCTGTAGTGATAACCTTCATATTGTTCAATCTGGGGGCCGCTTGTCACTTCTCATCCTGGAGCTGTCGGCATCAGTTAACCCCAATACCCATAGGAGGCAATCCCTTCCCTCCCATGAGTCTCTGCACTGATATGCACCTTCTCAGTGCAAACCACAGCTTTTGTCTCTTTCTAGCTGAATACGTGACTGACTGTGCTCATCTTAGCTGTCACCTCTGCTGGAGCAGAAGCTCCATAGGACAGGGTTGTCTACTTGATTCACAGATGTATCCCAAGCTCCTAGAATAATGCCTAGCGTCCATGGGTCCTCAAGAAGTCCTGGTGAGCGTGTGAATGTCGATCCTCCTCAGTCTTTTCTGTTTCGCATGTGATGTTGGAAGGCTGCAGGCTCAGGTTTTGCTTCTCCACCCTCACTCCCGAAGTGATTCCGTCCAGCTTCATGGCTCCCAAATTTATGTCTCCAGGCTGACTGGGTCATGGGAACTCCTTATCCTCCCTAGACCTCTTTCCCTGGTCTTCTCCTTTCCAGTGAACAGCAACTCGATCTCCCTGCTCCTCAGGCCAGAAACCTGGTGCTGGTTATCTCGTCCGTCCACAAATACTGTTCATTCCACGTGCAAGATGGATGCAGAATACGATGAGTTCCCCTGCCTCGACTGCTCTCACCCTGGTCCAGGTGTCCTGCCTCCCTGTCTCTGCCCTTGCCCCCTGGTTCTTTGTTTAGTCCTGCAACATTGTGGGCCACACCAGGGTGCTCTTCTGTTCAGAACCCTCCAGTGGGTCCCCCCCCCCCACTCAGAATCACAGCCCGACATGGCCACATCTCTTGCCACTCTCCCACCACTCATGCACTGTGGCCTCACTGGCCTCATACACTGGCCTCACCTCTACTCTGCCTTCTGTCTCAGGTATCACACATGTCTGCTCAAGTGTCACCTTCCCAATGTGGCCCTCCGTGAGCACACCCCTCTCTGTAAATCAAGCAGCCTGCCTCTGCCCCACCAGTTCCCCATGCCTAGCCTAGGACTTGTCACCATCTGCCACAAACTGTGTTACTGCTTGGTTTTGTTTGTGGTCTCTTCCTCCCCCTTCTCCCCTCCCTGTCCCCACCTGACTAGAATCTGTGTTTTGCCAACAGATGTACTGCTTAAAGTATACATGAGGATGGCCTCTTGTGTTCTGTTTGCTTGGATGGAACCTTAGGAACTGATGATTGAGAAGAGGCTGATACTGCCCACCTCAGCTCCCAGGCTTCAGGGCCTTGGCCACTACTCCTTTGGGCCCTCACTGACCCCTGCAGCCATCTTTTGCAACCTCTGTAGCCAGAAGGGACAACCGCTTTCTGGCATGTTGCTCTTTCCTTGATGGCTTAGGAGCTTCTTGAGCACTAAAGCATGTGTGACTCCCTCACGCCTTCCCCTGTGTAGTATAGCACCCCTAACAGAATGCGTACGGAGAAGCAGTGAGCAATTGATGCCACCTCTCCTGGGTCTCCAAGAGAATGGGAAGAGGCAGGGGTTCTGGATTCACTCACATGGAATCTGGTCGTTGTGTGCCTGTTACTTGTGCCCAGTGTCCAGGTTCACTCAGGAGGCTTAGCCTCCTCGTTTCCCTGCTAGGTAGCTATACTTTGGGAGAGTGTGTTTTTATGCTCTGGTTAATTGAACTTTCTGGTTCTCAGCAATTCGAACAATGTTTTGTTTTTCTTCTGGTCACATTACAAAGGAAAGAAAAGGAATCTGGTGTTGTAGGAGGTGGTGTGTTGTGTAATTACTTGTTTTTTTTAAGTTTTTTTTTTTATATTTTTGCAATGAGGCAGGCTTTCTTTGAATAAATAATGCTGGGAACTTATCACATAGAAGGCATATGTGTTGTACTCAGTACATTCTGAATTATCTGGTTTTATTTTTGTCTCTTGAATTCACTTATAAACAATTCAGAGACTGGTTTTTTAGCTAACAGAAATAGGAAGAGAATCTCAGAATCTATTTTGTCGTTTTTTCAATGGGTTGAGTTATAGTGATTGTGATAACTTGGTAGAAAAGCAGTGTAGTAAGTAAACCTCACATATGGTATATCATGAACATTTTGTTGCTTTTTTGGCTTCTGACTGTCTTCATACCTTTTTTATGTTAAAAGTGTCCCCATTGTGTATATCTTAGTAAGAGGCAGGTGGACCCTAGCTTCTACCTAAGAAAACCTGAAGGCGGGGTTGTGGGCTTGTGGTGTGCTTCCTTCCCATGCTGTCCAGGACCACTGCAGTGGCTTTGTAAGGGTCTAGGACCCCGGGCCCCTCAGGAGGTGTCTTCCATTTCCCAAGATTGCCTCATGGTTGTGAGATGGTGGTTGCTACTCTAGCCATTGCATCCACTCCTCCAGGTAGGAAGAAGGAGGTCATAGGGGGAAGGCAAAATGGCACTTGACATCTTAATTTCTAGGCCCATTCGGTAATTTCCATTTGCATCTTCACATTCATCTTGTCCTAGGGAACAAACAGCACCAGCAGCTAAATAGCTATAACAGTGGTCATTTATTTCTCACACATGGGTCTGGATCAGCTGCAAGATGGGATTCAGATCTGTTCTCAAGCCTGTCGTTCCAGGACCCAGGAGGGAGAAGCAGCTGCCAGGGGAAGTCTCTTCGTAGGCGGAGGTCAGGAGTCCAAGAGGAGTGAGCAGAGACACAGAAGCCTCTTAAAGCCTCTTCTTCCCCCATCCCATCAACACGTGAGCAAGCCCAGAGTCAGTGGGTGGGAGGTGTGCTCCGCCCACAGGCAGTAGAACCAGAGCAGGCTTGAAAGAGAATGATGAACAGGAGTGCACTCGGCCACTGTCTCCTTAGCCACAACCTAGTCCCATGGTCTGCTGGGAAGTGGGAAATGACTTTCCATAGCTGAGTGCAGGGTCTCATTAGTAAGGCAGATGGAGAACATAGGTGTTGGGGGACAGCTGGCAGTGCCTGCCACAGGGGAATGGATATATTCCCTCCTCTTGCTCCCTGGAAACTAGGGGGTAGTGATGAAGCCTAGGCTTGGCCAAACCCATTCTGTCCTCAGGGACTTTGACTCTTGAGGGACAGTGAGGGATTAGTTACAGTGGTGGCACCTGAGTCCAGTGATGACGTGCAGTGGTGCCCAGGGTGGATGTCACAGCCAGAAGGTCACTGTAGTATAACCTTGGCTGTGTTTTCAGTGTTGCAGCCTCTATTCCTGCTGCTTTTGTGAGCCTAGTTCTTCTCTAGTTTTCTCTCCATTTCCAGATCTGCTGCCCAAGAACTCCTTTGTGATCGAATTTAGCCAGAGTTGATTTCTATTGCTTGAAACCCAAGACCTTGATGCAGTGTGCAGGGTCTGGGCAAGGTAAAAACACACTTTCATGATTTTGCCTCAGGTATAGTAGATGAGCTTAGGCTTTTTGAGCCAGGTAGTCTTGGGATTAATTCTCAGCTCTTGCACCTAGTGGGTGACCTCAGCAATCAAGTCACTTGCCCTCCTTCAGCGTCAGTGTTGCCTTCAGTTAAACATTGCTCTCCTGTGTTGCTGAGCATTCACTGAGATTGTACATAAAGTGGTCATTGTGAAAGTATTGGGAAATAACTTGGGAAAGTGTCCTGGTCTAGGCTTTTTGATTGGCTGTTCATCATTTGGGTAATGGGATAGTGCTTTAGGAGTACCATAGCAGCTCAAGGGGCCCTTCTGGAAAGGGTGTGAGGAAGGTCAGGGACACGTCTGAAATGAATCATCGTGGGCTTAATGCCTCTGGCTGGGCAGTGGGTACAGTTATCTCAGGCTAGTCAGTAGTCATTTATTGGGAGACCACATGGGCAGACTTTTAAATTTCCTTCTCAGTCTAGACTTGAATGCAACAGTTCTTATTGCTAACTTACCACTAGTTACCACTAATGAGCAAAGACTATGAACAGGAGATTCATAAAAGAAGAGATACAGTTGGCTAATGAAGATAGGAAAAGAGTTCCGCCTGTTGGTAATCAAAGAGATGCAAACGAAAACAAAAACGATGCCTTTTCACCTATTAAATTTGTCAAGATTAAAAAGAAAGCAAAGAGCCAGCGTCAGCTGATGTTCATACCTACACCTGCTCAGTAGCATGCTAATGTTCTGTCTGCTTCACACACAAGGCCAGCCTCCATGGCGCAGCCAGGTGAGGCCTTTCCTTGTATACAGGCACGTTTGGATTCACTGTTGGATGAGTGACACATGTGCATACTTCACAATTCCAGAGTGATGCACGGTCTCAGTGTCCCTGCTGCCCTGGTCTCCCAGCTGCCTAGGCCCCTCTTCAGGGAACAGCTGCATCCAGGGTCTTTTCTGTGTCTTTTGAGGTGTTCTATGCACATACAGACACATCTAAACCTATTTTTATTTTCCCTGCACCTGCTTGGGCTACTGTAAGCTGTTCCATTTTTTTTTTCTAGGAATTCGTCCATTTTGTCTGACGAGCATAAAGTTATTCAGGTTATAGTTTTTATACCTTTGAAACATCTGTAATCACGTCAGCTTTTTCATTCCTAGTGTTGTTTGCTTGTACCTTCTCCCTTTCTCCTTGTGTTGGTAAAAGTTCATCAGCATCGTTGGTCTTACAAGAAGCAGACATGTAGGCATTGTTGCCCTGTACTACTCTGTCTTTTCTAGTTCATTAAATCCTGCTTTTGCTTTTATCCTTATTATTTTTTCTACGGTCTTAGAATACTCTGTTTTCTCTTCTCTTCTCTCTTCTCCCCTCCCCTCCCCTCCCTTCCCTCCTCTCCCCTCTCTCCCCTCTCCCCTCTCCCCTCTCTCTCCTCCCTCTCTCCTCCCTCACTCCTCTCTCCTCTTCTCTTCCTCTTCTCTTCTCTTTCTTGACAAAGTCTTGCTCTGTCACCCAGGCTGGAGTGCAGTGGCACAATCTCAGCTAACTGCAACCTCCACCTCCCAGGTTCAAGCAATTCTTGTGCCTCAACCTACCAAGTAGCTGGGATTTTCAGGAATTTGCCACCATGGCTGACTAATTGTTTTATATTTTTAGTAGAGATGGGGTTTTGGCACGTTGGCCAGGCTGGTGTGCAACTCCTGACCTCAGGTGATCTACCCGCTTCGGCCTCCCAAAGTATTGGGATTACAGGTGTGAGCCACCATGCCTGGCCCTAACTTATTAAATTATAAATTTGGTTCATTGATTTTTCTACCTCCTTTTCAAGTGTAAACATTTAAGCCTAACCCTCTGGAACTACTTTAGCTGTATCTAGCAAGTTCTGATAGTATTTTCACTTTAAGTTAGCCCAAGGGTTGTTTTTTTTTGTTTCTTTCTTTGACTGACAAATTATTTTAAAATGTATTTTTCAATTTCCAAGCACCTGGTTTTGGTTTTTTTTTTCCCTGAGTTGCGCTAGAAAAAAAAATTGGCTGGCCACAGTGGCTCATGCCTGTAATCCCAACACTGGGAGGCCGAGGTGGGCGGATCACAAGGTCTGGAGTTCGAGACCAGCCTGACCAACATTGCAAAACCCCATCTCTACTAAAAATACAAAATTAGCCGGGCGTGGTGGTGCACGCCTGTAGTTCCAGCCACTCAGGAGGCTGAGGCAGGAGAATTGCTTGAATCCAGGAGGCGGAAGTTGCAGTGAGCCAAGATTGAGCCATTGCACTCCAGCCTGGGCAACAAGAGCGAGACTCCATCTCAAAAAAAAAAAATCATCTTCTAGCTAAATGGCACTGTGGCCAAAGAACTTGGTCTGTGTGACATCAGTTCTTGCAGTTGGTTGAGAAGTGCTCCATGACACTTCATCCACATCCAGTAGACAGAGTATGTCACCACCAAGCATGGGTGTAGGATTCTACATCTATTCATTACCTCTGTCTTATCCTTGTGTTGTAAAAGTATTTTCTCTTCTTACTGTCGTTTTGTTTACTTGATTTATCAACTGCTGGGATATGTGTTAAAATCTGCTGTGGTGATAGACATACCAGTTTCTCCACAGAGATTTGTTAATTTTCATTTTATTATTTATTTTGAGGCTACGTTTTCAATTTTAGATACAGTTTCATATTCCTGGTGTATTGAACCCATTGGTATTATGAAGTGACCATACTAATATTTATTTATTTATTTATTTATTTATATTGATTATTTATTTTTTTGAGACCAGGTCTCCCTCTGTCACCCAGTCTGGAGTACAGTGGCGTGATCTCAGCTCACTGCAACCTCCACCTCCTGGGCTCAAGTGGTCCTCCCACCTCAGCCTCCTGAGTAGCTGGAACTATAGGCTTGTGCCACCACTTGGCTAAGTTTTGTATTTTTAATAGAGACAGGGTTTCCCCGTGTTGCCCAGACTGGTCTCAAACTCCTGGGCTCAAGCTGTTCACCAGCCTTGGCCTCCGAAAGTGTTGGGATTACAGGCATGTGCCACCACGCCTGGCCATCCCAGTGTTTTATTTTTCTGCTTTCTGTGTCTTTATGTGAGGTGGAGCTTTTGAAAATTGGCAGATAGCTAGATTTTTTTTTTCTTTTTTTTTTTGGAGACGTAGTTTTGCTCTTCTCACCTAGGCTGGAGTGCAGTAGTGCCATTGCGGCTCACTGCAATCTCCGCCTTCCAGGCCCAAGCAATTCTTCTGCCTCAGTCTCCCGAGTAGCTGGTATTACAGGCATGCGCCACCACACCCAGCTAACTTTGTATTTTTAGTAAGGACATGGTTTCACCATGTGGCCAGGCTGGTCTCAAACTCTTCACCTCAGGTGATCCGCCCACCTCGGCCCTCCAAAGTGCTGGAATTACAGGCGTGAGCCACCATGCCCTGCCTATGGCTAGATTTTTAAAAAATCCTTTCTGTCTGTTTCATCCTTTAACATCTATTTGATTTTTGATGCATTTAGATTACATTATGTTATTTTGTGCATTCTATTTTTCCACATTTTTTGTTCTTTTAAATTTTTCTTCTGCTTTCTTGACTTCTCTTAGACATTTTTTTTTTTTTTTTTTTTTTGAGATGAAGTCTCAGTCTGTCGCCCAGGCTGGAGTGCAATGGCGCAATCTCTGCTCACTGCAACCTCTGCCTTCCAGGTTCAAGCGATTCTCCTGCCTCAGCCTCCTGAGTAGCTGGGATTACAGGTGCCCGACACCACGCCCGGCTAATTTTTGTATTTTGAGTAGAGATGAGGTTTCACCATGTTGTCCAGGCTGGTCTGGAACTTCTGACCTCGTGATCCGCCTGCCTTGGCCTCCCGAAGTGCTGGGATTACAGGTGTGAGCCACCATGCCTGGCACTCTTAGACTTTTAAAAAAAATTGTAATTAAATCTACACCACCTAAAATTTATTAAGTGTACAATTCAGTGGCATTAAATACAAATTGGAGGCCAGGCATGGTGACTCATGCCTGTAATCCCAGCACTTTGAGAGGCTGAGGTGGGACAATTGCTTGAGCCTGGAGGTCGAGGCTACAGTGAGGTGTGGTCACGCCACTGCAGTGTAGCCTGGGAAACAGAGCGAGACCCTATCTTTAAAAAAAGGCAGATTGGCATCACCCGGTGTGTGTGCTGCTCTGCCGTGCTTTATCACTTAACATTGAAACATAAACATCACCATTGTTGTGGACTGAATGTTTGTGTCTCCCAGAATTCCTATATTGAAACTCAAACTTCAAATGTGATGGTATTTGGAGATGGGGTCTTTGGGAGGTAGTTAGGTTTAGATGAAATCTGGAGGGTGGGTTTTCCATGATGGGATTAGTTTTCTTATAACAAGACACACCAGAGAGCTTGCTTTCTCCGCCATGTGTACTCGATGAGAAGGTAGCCATCTCCAAGCCATTTAGGGGCTGAATCTGCTGACACCTTGATGTTGGTTCTAGCCTTCAGAACTGTGAGAAATGTCAGTTGAGTAGCACCCTCAGTCTGTACTACTTTGTTATCGTAGCCTGAGTAGACTAATATACCCATGTTATGAAAAGCTATGAACGTACCTTCAAAGGCCACCTAACATCTCTGTCTTGTTACCTCATGCATCTTCTGTCTTGGCCTTCTGTTTGTTCTCTCCCTCTTGCCTCTGAAAGCAACTGTGTCTTCTCTGTTGAGCTTTCCAAAAGAGTGGCTTATGTTCATGATCTCCACCTCTCATTGGTCAGCCCCTACGATCAAGTCCCTGGGATCAGATCTCCATTGGGTCCCTCCCCTCACCCTAACCTCACATGCAGTGGTTCCTGAGAAGTTGCTGTCTACCTGATCACAGGATCCAGCAGCATCTGAGGGCTCATTCACTGAATCTGTACTACCCCACGAGGCAGGCTTGTCCTTACCCACACTCTTCAGATGAAAAGTTAATCAGATTCAAGTGTTTATCTTAGTGGCCTCTCATCATGTGTGATTTCCTTCTTGTAGCTCTTAACTGGCGAAAACTCTTCACTGGGAGTTAAACCACGTTGTGGTCCTGGACCCTCATCATTTTGTCCCATCTCTTATGCTAGGCTTTGTATCCTTGTCTCCAAGCAGTCTAGTATGACAGAGAAGTTACCTATTATTGCATGTTCCCCTCTTCTTGTCACCTCTGGTGTGGCTCCTGTTCAGTGAATGAGATTTGTGAATGTGCCATATCTGTGGGAGGAAGGCAGTTCTCAGACCAGTTGTCGCCTTCTTGCTTCACCCTGAGGGCCGGGACTTTTCACTAGTTTTTTTGTTGCATTCATGCATTCATAAAGTACATGCAAACTTAGAGGTGGGTGTTAAATGCTAGAACCTAAAATTGAGTTCAGCTAGGCTCACGTGCCCCAGAATTTTTGTCCCACCAAACAATTTGATGAATATCTACAGATTATTTCCTCAATGTGCCTCAATATTATACCTGATTTGGGGA
Organism: Cacajao melanocephalus; assembly: GCA_963573385.1. Classification (NCBI taxonomy): domain Eukaryota; kingdom Metazoa; phylum Chordata; class Mammalia; order Primates; family Pitheciidae; genus Cacajao; species Cacajao melanocephalus. The sequence goes on along the minus strand of CAUYLG010041015.1, from coordinate 11,764 downwards.
ACACAGAGAAGTCAAGGTTGATGTGCATCTGCTGGACACGATCTTAAGTTGTTGAAGTAGGTATTATTAATGAATGAACGTCTATTTTAGCTACAAGAGCCACTGGTCTTCCAGAAGAGACTTCTGATGGTCTTCCAGAAGCAGCTGGGCTTCTTTTGGCCCTCCCCCACCCAGGTGCAGTCCATTCTCCCTGCCTGGGTGAGTTTGACTCCTCTGCCATGGAGTAGGCTAGGCTGCTACCTGCTGAGCCCCTTCCACCAGGCAGTCCAGTGGGTGGCGACAGAGAGCACTAAAAGGAAATACTTAGGAAATACTTGTTTTGCTTCTTGGGAAAAAAAATAGAAAAAGGCTTGTGGGGCATGTGTGCATTTTAGTCAGATTTTACCGTGCAAAAAATATGAGAGATTTCTGCCCTCTTTCTCTCTTCCATTCTTCTCAACCCACTGCCTGCCCTGCCACCCCCATGTCCTTCAATATAAGGTAGATAGATCAGACGACCAAACAGACAAACGCCATGTCCTCTGTTTTCTGTCACAGTTGACAGCCATACCAGCCACCCAAGCTGGAAACCCAAGAGGCCCCTGCCCTTCACTGCCCACATCCAGGGGAGCCACCAAACCCCATAAATTGTTCCTTTAACTGTTTCTCCCTCCTCTCTCCTTTTTCATTCTTTCTACCACTGTCCTGGTTCAATCCCTCATCTTGCTCTAGGACTCCCTCGATAACTTACGATCTTTCCTCCACCTGTCTGTCTTCCACACAATCCCTATCATCAATCTCATTCCTCTGCTTTAAACCCAAGAGTGGCACCCTGTGTTCGAGTGACATCAGGGCCCCTAATGTGGCCCCTGCCTCTCTTTCTGGCCCCTACCATTGCTGCTGCTTTTCTCATGCATGTATCCCTCGGCGGTCCAGGACTGCTTATAGCTCCTCCCAAGTACCATGTTTCTTGCACTCCTGGCGTTTGTCATTGGCTCCCCGGTCCAAGTCCCCTTCTCTTCTTCTTTCCCTCCCCTGTGGCCTTGCCTTGTGTCCTTGCTTATTCTCGCCTGTCACTCCTTGCTCAGCTCACTCCATGAAGGCTTGCTTTCCCACATTCCGTGAAATAATCTTGTCAGTCATTGGTGGCTGTCACTCCTCCTCAGCCCTTCCTTGTGTCTCTTCTGGGACCTCATACTCTCCAGGTGGCCACCTACCTCACATCTTGAACCCCCTCTGGGTTTGGGAGAATTCTCACCTCGAGAGTTTGATGGGAGGCCAGGCGGCCTCTGATTGTGGTCACTGCAAATGCCAGATGCTTCTTTGTCTAGCTTCCCTTTCAGTCGTGGCAGCAGTGGGCAAACTGTATCTCAAAGGCCAAATCTGGCTCACTGCCTGTTTTCATAAATGAAGCTTTACCAAGACCCACTTCCACCCAGTCCTTTGTGCATTGTCCATGACTGCTCTCCTGTACAACAGCAGTAGGCGGGTTGTGACAGATACTGTCTGCCCCACAAGGTGGAAAATACTATCTGGCCCTTTACAGAAAGAAATCGCCTGAGTTCTACATGGGTATAGGTATGTACCCTGGCCTCTGCCAGTCAGACTCACATGCTAGGAGGAGCAGGGCCAGGCAGGAGAGCCTCTCTCCTGGCATTGGGGCTGCAGGAAAGATGAGCTCCTTGGCCACGGTGGACACAGTGTTAGTGGGCCGTGCTGCTCCCTTGCAGGGTCGCAGAGGCAGTGCTGGCTGATTGGGCTGGCTTGGCAGAAGGATTTGGAGTATTGTTCCTGGCCAACTGGACGCAAACCTGTTCCTCCAACCCTCTAGGGATTCTCTCATCACCCAGTTAGCCTTTTCCCCCTAGTTTTTAAAATTGCAGTAAAATACACACAAGATAAAATGTACTACCTTAACCATTTTTAAGTGTACAATTCTGTGGTATTGAGCACGTTTATATTGTTGTGCAGCCGTCACCACATTCATCTTCAGTAGCTTTTAATCAGTTCCTATCTGTATAAATCAGCTAGAGTTGGTTTCTGTTGATTGCCACCAATAATCTTGACAGATATGTCTGATTTTCCTTCTCTGCACTGACTCCTCTTTCTCTGTCTCCTCTGCTGATTCTTTCTCCTCATCACAACTCCAAGTAATAGGGGGAGGGTTGTTTACACTTACATCCAGAGTGCCCTCACCCACTCGCCTGGCTCTTCAAACCTCTCCCCTGAACTCCAGACTCATATATCCAGCTGCCCTTTCAGCCTCTAGAGAGCTAAATACCTCAGTATCAAAAACATGAGATACAGAAGTCAGAGTCCGGGATCTCTTGCACTTTCCCTGCTCTGGTGCTCATGCCCTTCAGTGATGGCACCTAGGCCAGCACCCTGTGTCCCTGCCTAGACTCTGCAGTAGTCTCACGTGGCAGACCCGGATGTCACTCTCCAGATCCCCTGTGGACACTCCAGTTAGCAGGCAATGTCCAGCTGTTCCTTCAGCTGGCCTCAGCTGCAAGAGCCTCCTCACACAAGGTCACGCCATTTCCATGACAGCACCCTGATGACTGAGTGAGGTGAGGGTACAAGGCCCCTACAGGGCCATCTTTTTGACTTCTTCCTCCTACCTCCTTTTATGGATGTCAGTTCCTGATGAACATCTTACACCCCAAACTGTGACTTCACATCTGCTTCTGCAGAGCCCACTGTATGGCATCTTGCATCTTCCTGCCCCACTCCCTCTACTCGACATCTTCCCATAGTTAAAATGGGCTTTTTTTTTTTTTCTGTCACCCAGGCTGGAATGCAGTAGCACCATCACGGCTCACTGCAGCCTCAACCTCCCGGGTTCAAGCAGTCCTCCCAAATACCTGACACTACAGGTATGCACTACCACACCTGGCTAATTTTTATATTTTTTGTAGAGACTGGGGTCTCCCCATGTTGCCTAGGCTGGTCTCGAACTCCTAGGCTCAAGCGATCCTCCTGCCTTAATCTCCCAAAGTGAAGGATTACAGATATGTGCCACTGTGCCCAGCCTCAGATGGGCTCTTTGAAAAATGTTCATCAGATCAGGTTACTCCCTTGAGAAAAACCCTCTCAGAATAAAACCCAGAGTCCATCGCTTGGAAGCAGAGCCAGCTTCATGGGCCTGTGTAACTGCCCAGGGTTTGGTGGAACCCAGGCTTGGTTTAATACTATCTCAAAATTCTTAATTTTTGAACAAGAGGCCCTGCATTTTCATTTTGCACCAGGCTCCACAAATTGTGTAACTGGACCTGCCTCAGCAGCCACATGGAACGTCATCACTCCCTGCCTATTTGAGCTCATTTTCTACCATTCTCTCCCTTGCTCACTTGGCTTCAGCCCACTGCTCTGGCTCTTCCTGGAACTTGCCAGAATGTTGCTAGAGTCAGAGTCTTGGCCCTCGATGCTCCTCATTGGCTGGACCCCTCTTTACTCGACCTGCTCCCTCACCACTCACTTCCTTCAGATCTGTGTTCAGATTTCATCTTCGCAGAGAGGCTTTTGGCCCCTGTCCATCTCTCTGACCTTACCTCTGACCTCTCCCCCACCACCACTGCACTAAGCTGCCTCAGAACTTTGTAGACATTATGTCTGGTCTTCTGATGTTCCTTTCCCCCTTGGAAGAATCCCAAAGTGCCTGAAGAATACTTTCTTTATCCTTGAAGTTGAGTACGTTGACTAGAGTCTGTGTTGCTATTGAGCATTCTTTATCAAATTTTCCTGGGAACATGGTGTATTCTTTCAGGCTGCAGATGTAGTCCTCACTGTTTCAGGTCAGCTCTCTTATGTATCTTTGACAGCATCTTCTGTTTCATTTGTTGGGTTCTGTACTTCAGGGACACAAATTCCTTATGTTGGATTGTCTTTGTCTCTCTTCCAATGCTATTAGCTTTGCCCTAATTGCTTTAGCTTTTGTCTTTTTCATCTGCATTCACTTTGTCTAATTTGATTTTCAGCTATGTATATTCTGTTTCTGGCTGTTTTTCAGTGTATTTGTTAGTTTCATAGTGATGTGTTTTGGTCTGCAGTTTGTTTCTCTAGGTTGGAAATTTGTCTTTTCATCTTACTGTTTTATCATCCCATCTTTGAACTGTTTTACTGGGAACATGTTCTTGCGAAGTCATGGGGAATTTCTTTCTCTTCCTTGTGTATTCTCTTCTTTGTGGGAGACTTTGCCTTTCTCGTGCCATCTCCATCCCTGTGCCTGTTTTTTTTTTCTTTTGGCCATAATATGTTTGCAGAGTTACCATGTCACTTCTTTTCATCTTGGCTCAGGCTTGGATGGCTCTGCATAGTCGCTCTGTTTGCTTTGAGTCAGTGGAGGAATTCTTGGCTCTCTCTTCCCAGTTTCTTGGCATCGTCTCTCACTGTTTTCCCCTCTGAGCTGTCGTGTACAGGCTTGTTATCTTGTATTCGGAATTTGCACGCTGGAGGGAGCTGCAGCCGTGTAGTCTTTGGCTCTATCTAGATTCTTCTCTCTGTTCTAAGAACTGGGTTGGATGTCTTATACTAAGGCTCACTGTAGCCACATAAGGTATGTGTATACCATTTCCATAGGGATTGGGGGCACCTCACTCTCTGGGTGGTTCCATAATCTTAAGAGCAGTTGCTTCCCACGGAGCAGGCCTGGCTCACTGGGCACTTTGCCATTTCTCCTGCACCTCCCAGCTGGAGTTTCTGGGCCTAAAGGAAAAAGTGAAGGACTCCCACTTGGTTGCTTCTCTCCAGCTTACTGGCTGCAAATTCCCAGGGTGTTGCCTCTACTTCCTAGGTTGGTTTCTGGGGAGGGGACAGGAGCCTGGCTTTGCTGCTGCATTGTCCTATGGAGTCTTTTCTGAGACTGCTTTCAATTACACCCCTTTCCTTTGTTTGCTGAGATCTTCCTTTCACACTCCCCTTCCCCACCTTTCTTTTGTGTCTTATCTTACTAGGATTGGAAGAGGGCAGTTCTGCAGGAGGTCTGCATCTAATTCCCTAACCCATGTGGGAGTGCTCCTGTGGTGTGCTTTGTGAAATGATGGTGAGAAATAATCCCTAGAGCAGTGGCCACCAGAAGCAAGCCATCCTCCCCCACCCACTCCTTCTGTCTGTCCTCAGATGCCTATTCTGGGTAAATGTAAATGTCAGGTTCCAAAGAAGATCCAGTCGGGATATTTTTTTTTTTTTTGAGACAGAGTCTCACTGTGTCGCCCAGGCTGGAGTGCAGTGGCGTGATCTCAGCTCACTGCAACCTCCACCTCCTAGGTTCAAGCGATTCTCCTGCCTCAGCCTCCCAAGTAGCTGGGACTGTAGGCACCCACCACCACTCCTGGGTAATTCTTTTTGTATTTTTAGTAGATTTGGGGTTTCACTGTGTTGGCCAGGCTGGTCTTGAACTCCTGACCTCGTGATCTGCATGCCTTGGCCTCCCAAATTGCTAGGATTACAAGCGTGAGCCACTGTGTCTGGCCTCCAGTTGGGATCTTGACTGGAATGATTGGTGTTCAGTCATTATAGTTTCTACCTAGTTTGTATTTGTACACAGGATAGTTACTAATTTGTTGATAATTATTTGATCCTCAGTCCCTAGAGTTGTTTATGGAATGGAGTTTGAGTCCCTGCTGCTTCCCCCTGTGGCAGCAGCTGGAGTCAGGGTGGGGACCAACGGTGCTACTGGCAGATCCCTGAGACAAGTAGAATCTCTTTTATATCAGTGTCTCATTCTGTCCCAGCAACGCCCAGGGAAACCTGGCCAGCCTGTCTCTGACGTCTCCACCTAGGGCACTGGGGTTCAGGCCCTTCTATTTGCCACTAGCAAACCGCACTTCTGCCGGCCTGGCCCTTAGGTCCAGTTTCTCTGATCTTGCAGATTTTCTCCAGCTCTGCTAGGGAATCCTCATACCTCCAGCAGTTCCCTCCTTTGCTCATGTGTTTAGCTGTAGTGGAATCATATGAGCGCTACTTCTCTCACATGGATCCCAGCCGCATCGTATTCTACAGCAGTTCCTCTGAAGGCATTGATAGAGAGATTTCCTTCTTTTTTTCATTTTGTTGGTCATTTTAGTAGAATCAAGGTGAAATAAACTTGGGGGCTCAGATGTCAGCATTGCAAACCAAGTACGTCAGGCAGGCTGACGTGGACTGACCTACACTAGTGATACGCAAGATGACGAAAACAAGGGCACTCCGAGTTAGTGATGAGATACTTAGATCAAATGAGCCAGTCCTTAACGCAGAGTTCTCCAGTAAAAGAGATCTCCTTTCTGCCCTTTTTTGTTCCCCAAAATGCCCAAAATGTGTTGCCTTCGTGACAAAAATTTATTTTGGCAGATTTTCTGTTATTCAGTAAAAGCAGCCAACACTTTGATAAAAGTCTATGAAACTTGTTTACATGGAGTATGCAAAGGTAAGAAATAAAATCATCAGGAAATGAGGAAAGCCAGCAGTGGTGGGAATGTGTTGCTGGGGACAGAAAAGTCATACACAATGTCCGTATCTATGGAAACAGACCACTTGGACCTTGAAGACTAGGTATTTGCAATTGAAAGCGTTGGAGGCCAACTTGACCTGGTGAGTCTCTAACCACTTGTGTGTAGGATCAGCGTGAGAACGCTGCTAGAACATAGAGGCAAAGATGCAAGAGGAAATCATTGGAGAAGTTGCCAGGGAATGGTGAGCTAACCTGAAAAAATACATGCTTCTAAGTTGGGCGTGGTCATGTATCTGTAGTCCCAGCCACTTGAGAGCCTGAGGCAGGATTGGTTGAGCCCAGCAGCTTGAAGTCTAGCCTGGGCAACATAGCGAGACCCTGTCTCCCTAAAAAAACTTTTTGTTGTTTTGTTTTGGGATTTTTTTGTGTGTCTTTTTCCCCCCTTTTTGTGAATAACGGGGTCTCACTATGTTGCCCAGGCAGGTCTTGAACTCCTGGGCTCAAGTGATCCTCCTGCCTCTGCCTTCCTAAGTGCTAGGATTATAGGTGTAAGCCACTGTGCTCAGAAAAAAACTTTTTAAAATGAGAATAATTTTTTAAAAGACAAGCTTTTGGGGGAGGGTATTATTCCACTTATATGAAATGTCAACACTAGGCAGGTTTGTGGAGACAAATAGATTAGTGGTTACCAGGGGCTGCGAGGAGTGGGAGTGGGGAGCAGCTGCTTAATTTGTTAGGAAAGTGTTTTGGAACTAGATAGTGGTGGTGGCTGCCCAACATTGTGCATGTACTAAATGCTATGGTAAATTTTATGTGTATTTTAACCACAGTTTTAAAAAAATGATTAATTGCCCTCAGAATAGCTAACAACCTTCCACTTGGCTTAATGCCTACTCATTAAACTTGTTGAACTAAATTCCTTTCTGATTGTCATGGTTACTGTGTCTAGGCTTCAGAGTTTGACATTCAGATCGGCTCGGTCCAGTCTAGCATGTATCACTATAGGTCCCCACATTGGCCTCTTCCTCAGACGGATGGCCCAGCTGTCTGCCGGGGCTGTGTGCCGCAGCCAGACAGGCTTGCTCTGAGACAGCTGTGTGGGCTCAGAGCACTGGCCGGGCATCACAAAACCTATCTTTGATTTAGAGTAATTGGTGGTCAGTTCCTGTTCTAATGTTTTTTTTTTAATTTAGATTTAATTCACATATCACGAAATTCACTCATTTAAAGTGTACAATTCTTCAATATAATTCATAGGCTCACAGAAAAAAAAAATTTTAAATAAAGTGTGTGATTCAGTGGCTTTTAGTACATTCACAGAGTTGTACAACCATCACCTCTGTGTCCTTCCAAAACATTTTCAGCACCCGGAAGAAACCCCAGACACACTAGCAGTCACCTCTTATTACCCACAGCCCCTGGCAACAGCCAGTCTACTCCTGTCTCTATGGATTTGCCTATTCTGGACATTTCCTGTAAATGGAATTATGCACTGTGTGGCCTTTTGTGTCTGGCCTCTTTCACTGAGATAATGTCCTCAAGGTTCATCTACATTGTAGCAAGTGTCAAAATTTCTTTCCTTTTTGTGGTTGAATAATATTACATCCTGTAGATCATGAAGTTTTGTTTATCCATCCATCCCTCAGGGATGTACATTTGGGTTGCCCCCAACATTGACTATTGTAAACTGTGCTGCCGTGAACATTGGTGTATGGATATCTGTTTGGTTACAGGTTTTGTGTTTTTTTTTTTCTTTGCGGGGACCCAGGCTGGATTACAGTGGCACGATCTTTGTTCACTGCCACCTGCGCCTCCCAGGCTCAAGCTATTCTCCTGCCTCAGCGTCCTGAGTAGCTAGGATTACAGGCGTGCACCACTGCGCCTGGCTAATTTTTTTGTATTTTTAGTAGATACCAGGTTTTGCCATTTTGGCCAGGCTCGTCTCGGACTCCTGACCTCAGGTGATCCGCCCACCTCGGCCTCCCAGAGTGCTGGGATTACAGACGTAAGTCACCAGGCCCGGCCTGGTTTTGGTTTTTTGCGAGTCTGTGGCTAGGCGTAAAATCGTCAGGTCATATGGTAACTCTGTGTTTAACATTTGAGAAACTGCCAAACTGTTCTCCACAGCAGGAATTTTTTAACCTGTTTTTTTTTAACCTGTATGTGGTGGGCTTGTGTTTAGGTTTTCGTTTTACACACCTATAAAGATGAGATTTGCCGTATGGCACTAGTGGCCTGTATTTGCGGAGGGGTCTGCTTTTGGTTGGCACGAACTGCATTTTATTTAAGCTTTTCAAAACATGAGTGGTTTCTTTAATCTTTTCAAAAGTGGAGGGTTAAGAAAGGGACTGTGAATTCAGAGCAGGGCAGCTGAACCTCAGGCTCCACCATTGTAGCCTTCAAGCTGAACCTCATTCTCTCTTGCTCCCTAGAGACCACTGAGATACTCTTCCTGTGCCAGTTTGATTTCTCAGATTTTTAAAGGGCTGAAGCTCATGTCTCAAAGTGCTGTAGCCTTTATTGATTCATGCAGAGAAGCCTCCTTGTTTCTGCGATTCTGCAGCTAATACTGGAAGTAGAAAGAATTGGAAGCACCAGCTGGATGACACTTTAGGATGGAAGCAGCCAGTACGGGGGGGCTAATTATTTCCTCTGGTCCCATACCATTCACCCGGAGCTGTAGCCACTACCCTGCCCTTAGGTTAACTGTCTCGTGTGGTAGTTTAGCTCTTTGTGCTGCGCCAAGGGATAACTGGAAGTGAAAGGTGCTGAGAATGCCATCTCCTGAAAGGGATGAGTATGAGTGAAATTACGAAAGGTTGAGATATTGCTGGGGCTGTGAAAGTTTATCTGGAGCTCACTCCAGGGGAGAAGGAAGGGACTGGATTCCAATTCAAGTGAAAAATACCTTTCATCTGCCTTGCTCACCTGGCTTTTTTGCCTTTTTTTAAATCTGAAAACCTCAGGGATTGAGTAGTCTTTCCTACGGGCCTTTCTCACAGAATCACTGCAGGTCACATGATGAAAATGCAGGCAGTTCCTGCCATCAGATCCCTCAAGATGTCATCGTTTGGCCTGAAAACAAGATTCCTGCAACTCTAATTTTCCTTTGCTAGATCAAATGAAGGATTTGATCAAATGTTTGCATTCTAGTAGCAAAATCACTGAATATTTTTAAAGAGCCTTACCTCATATTTTGTAGGTATTTTAGATTTTGTAAAGGCCTTTCTGCTTCAACGTGATGTGTGCATTCCAAGAAAAAAAATCTTGTGTTCTATGAATCACACAATAAAAAACATGAGTTTGTGTAGGAAAAACTGGGGTGGGGCAGATCGCTCCAAACCTGTGTGGTGTGGTAACTGGAACTCACTGATGAAACCATGAACAGTTCTAGCTGAAAGAACCCCAGGGCTCACTGAGGTCTGTTGGCATTTCCCCCAGCACTGCCATGGTTCCTTTTTGCTGTGCCTGGGACTGTGCTTGCTTCCTCATGCTGCTACAGGCCCTTAATGCCGTTTGCTTCCCAATAGATCAGCCATTAGGATCCCAGGCAAGGCCTTCTTCAGCAGAGCTTTTTCAACAGTGGGGAATCCCTTTGCCTCTCCTTCTCTCACACTGATAGCTTCTCCATATTGAGTGTCACATTGTGGGAAGAAGGATTGTGGTTATTTGAGCCACTAAAAACAGTACTTCTTCAAGGTTTCCAGCTTTTTTTTTTTTTTCTTTTGAGACAGGGTCTCCCTCTGTCACCCAGGCTGCAGTGCAGTGGTGCGATCTCTGCTCACTGCCAACCCCTGCCTCTCGGGTTCAAGCGATTCTCCTGCCCCGGCCTCCTGAGTAGCTGGGATTACAGGTGCACACCACCACACCCCGCTAATTTTTGTATTTTTAGTAGAGACAGGGTTTCACCATGTTGGTCAGGCTGATCTCGAACTGACCTCATGATCCGCCCACCTCGGCCTCCCAAAGTGCTGGGATTACAGGCGTGAGCCACCACGCCCAGCCTCCAGCTTTTTTTCTTAATGTCTTTGTGTAATATGAAGGCATTCTCTTTAATTGTTAAAAAGCTTGCCTGCCACTGCTTCAAAATATTACTGTCAATTGGCACAGCTTCCGATTATATTGATGTCATCTCCCTCCTTTTAAACATGTTACCATATTGGTATTTCCCCCAGTCCATTGATCACTTGAGAGTTAGTCATAGTCCTCATGCTGTTTCACTCCTAAATATTTAGGCATGCCTTTCCTAAGAGCAGACAGTACAGTTAAGACACTCAGGAAGTTTAGCAATGAGCTAACACAGAACCTTACTCACATTTCTCCACATACCCCATTACCGCCTTTTTCAGTGCCTTTGGGCCTGGAATGCAGTCCAGGACCATGTGTTGCATTCATTTGTATCATCCCTTCAGTCTCCTTTATCGAAAATCTTCCCCTACCCTCTTGTTTTCTCTCATCGTCTTGAGGAGTCCAGGCTGTGGTCGCGGCACACCCTCTCTGGACTCTTCCTGCTGTCTCCTTGTGGTGAACTTCAGTCTCCCATTTGAGGTGGATGCTGGTTCATCTCAGCAGCACTGAGGGACCAGAGGTTCAGTTTGGTTGCTTGTTAAGGTGGTGCCTGCCAGATTTCTCCACAGAAAAGGGCCCCGTACTTTCCCTTGCTCTTCAGCCTGTGTATTCCTTTCTTTCTTGCCAGCTTGTGGGTGGCTTCTGTAGCAGCTTCTGTAAGATATTCAGTCCGGCAGTTGTAGTTGTTTCAACAGGAGAGCTGTCTGCATACCTGGCCACCACGTGGCTGGGAGGTGATCCATCCTTTTGGTGTAACCATCCTCCATGCTAATGTCACTGGGTCATCTCCACGGTAACTTCTTCCACCTCATCTTCTGCCATCTCCAAGCCACCAGTGTCCAACAGACTACTGATACTTCCCAAACTCATTTGTTTATTCACCAATTCAGAGCCCACCTTGTTTTCAGCACTGAGCTAGTCTCTCCGTGCTAGAAACTTACGGTCAAAGGTCTCTAGCCATCAGAAGAAGCACATGGAGTGCCCTGTCTGTGTTGTGGTTTTCCTCCAGCATGCATTGGGTAAGGGTTTCTCCTGTGCCTGGCATCATGCATTGAGTGGAGAGATGGGGGTTGGCATGCACACTGGGGGCTTGGGTGCTCTGCCTTATAGAGCAGGGAGGGAGGCAGGAGAGGAGAGGAGAGGCAGAAGCAGGGAAGGTGTCACAGGGAACGTGTCTCAGAAGTGCCATCTTTTTTTTTTTTTTTTTTTTTTTTTTTTTTTTTTTGGCACAAAAACAGCAAACAGCCACCACAGCCAACCAGGGCCCAACAAATCAAAAGCCAAAAC
>CAUYLG010041014.1:0-38614 GCA_963573385.1 Cacajao melanocephalus | reverse complement strand
CCACACCACCACACCCACCCCAAACCCAAAACAAAAAAAAAAAAAAAAAAAAAAAAAAAAAAAAAAAAAAAAAAAAAAGATAGAATCTCTCTGAAGCTACAGTAATTATAAGTATAATGAGATCATGTAATGTGAATACATGACAGTTTATTAATAGGTTCTAAAAATGTTTCTAAGAACAGCAGCCCTAGAATAGAAATGCAAATGAACAATGACCACTATACTTTTCCCATTTTCTCTTTTTAAAAATAAAGTCTGCCAATATACACCTTCTATGGCTCCTCTCTCATCAGTTGCAATGATTTTATATCACAAACCTAAAATTAAATTATAAACCAATTTGTATTTTCCAATATTTTTTCATGTTCATTTCACATAACATGGTTTGAATTTCTTTTTCTTATTTTCTAGAGTCCCTAGGAATGTGCTAGATGAATGACAGCCTCACGATAAATTCTTTCTGAGTTTGTTTTATTGATTGAAAGCAAATAAGCTAATGTTAGTTATAAACTGCTTATATGCTGCAGCATATACTATTTAATGTTCCTGGAATCTTCTTTTTAAGAATGGTAATAAAAGTTTGCAGAAGGCTGAGCACAGTGGTTCATGCCTGTAATCCCAGCACTTTGGGAGGCCGAGGCAGGTGGATCACCTGAGGTCAGGAGATCGAGACCAGCCTGACCAACGTGGTGAAACCCCATCTCTACTAAAAATGCAAAATTTAGCAAGGCCTGGTAGTGTATGCCTGTAATCCCAGCTACTTGGGAGGCTGAGGCTGGAGTGTCTTTTGAACCCGAGAGGTGGAGGTTGCAGTGAGCCAAGATTGCACTGTACTCCAGCCTGGGCAATAGAGCAAGACTTTGTCTCAAAAAAACAAAACAAAACAAACCAAACAACAAAAAAAAGTTTGCAGAAGTAGAATTTTTACAGATATATTGTTAATTATTTAGTGAGAATACTTTCTCAAATTCAAAGCTAACTTCAGAATTAGAATTGATAAGCCAAAAGTATTTTACCTTCCTATGTCAATTCCATAACAAAAATGATTTTCATTAGACCACACATGAGAGTCTTCTTAATTTTAGATCAACATTATATTTCATTTCTTATAATATCTGTTTAAAATGCATATATACTATTACTTTAGGTCAGTATCCTTTTCTTCGGCAGTTGAAATTAAATTTCTTCCTGCACAGTTTTACTAAGCCTGACTAGATAAATGAAGTATTACTGTTCAATGAACGTGTGATAAAGATCTTGACCAGTCTCGATTTTATAGGTAGCATTTTCCATATAAGTAGAGAAAAATCAGTACAAAGTCCATCTCCCTTTTGTATTAGGAACATGGCATTGGTTAATTGCTGACAACCTCGATTTACTAAGTAGGAAACTGTTAAGCATGCATCATTACGTTCCTTAGGACACCTCTTTGAGAGGATGCCATAATTTATTATCAAGTAGGTCTAATTCTCTCTTGATTTACAAAGTGGTAATAATGTTCCCTCTCACATAATGCTTTGCTTGGAGGATTCCAAATCCAGGCACTAAAATATTTACAGCCTCTCCAGGAGGAATTGGGATGCAGGTGGTATTCTTATTACCACAGCAAAGAAACTGGAGGGGTTTTCCTGAGAACTCCTGGCAAGTCAGTTATTTGGGGAGCAGAATCTAGATCTCCGATGCCTAGCACACAATCACAAAAGCGTAGAGCTCTCAGGAGAGTTGCCCACATCATGTGTCCCCAAAAGAAGAGGGAAAATGATGCCTAGGAGGCTCACTGCAGAATCCCCATTGTGCCACCCTGTCACTGTTTCCCTCTGACTGCACATAAAACACACTGAAGGGTATCAAACAACATAAAATCCTAATGGTGCCCTTAATTAGGAGGGACCATCACTCCAACTCCCTTACCTCCCACTATCCAAGCTAGCAGCCCCAAATTCCTCTCCGGGGTGACTAATCCTGAAAGCAAGGTGTAGTTACAGAAACAATCTTTGGCTTACAAGGGACCATCAAGCTCTGATGATGATGAAGTTTGATAGCAATAATGTCAAACTTTATATGGCCATAATCCAAGTTTACAATGATACATTAAGCCATAATGCTGCTATTTATATCACCATAAACTCGGTTTATGGTGATATAAATAGTCATCCTAATGGCATTAACAGCAGCAATCAGTGGAATCACAGCTGTTGAGTACTGCATTTATGCTATTAGCATTGCTATTTATATCACCATAAACTTAGGTAGTCAAACTTATTATATATGAATATAGAGGAAAGATAGATATCCCCATTTTATGCCCAAATCTTGGCTTCTATACTGGAGGCTTTATGGCTATTCCCCTCCTCTAAGGTAGCTCTGCTTGGGTTGTGTGATGTTTCTGTAGGAGCCACAGAAGAGCAAGTCTGATTGCTGGTATCTTCTGAGGATCCTGGAAACAATATTTAAATGATAAGAAAGTGCAAGCCATAGCTGGCATGCAAACTTACTGTCTCCTTGGCAGCGCAGTGGACCCACGCTCAATTTGGCTTCTGAGCCTTGCCGGTCAGTATCTCCAACCACCACTTGGCTCACTGGCAGGTGATCTTTGTATGTTAAGAAACCAGCATCCTTCCTCCTGGATCACGGGGAAAGACAGAAAAAGAATGAGGAGGCTGAGTTAGAAATATGACTTCTCTGCTAGTTGCTTAAGTTGTTTAAGGATGACATTTCAGTAATTGTTCGGAAATTTACTAAATAAAGCCACAGTTAAACAGTTGTTCTCTCTCTTCCGTAGTGGTCTCATAGCACATTGCTCAGAAGCACCTCTGGCATCTTTGCCTTCTGGAAAACAGAAGTGACACCCTGATTTCCAGAGGCTCAGAACCATTATGCTGCATACTATTTTAAATTGAGAGTAGACCACAGCCCATGCCGAACACTGAGCACACATGCAGAGTTTGCTGCTGCCACAGAATCAGAAGTTCAGCAAAGTCAACCTGATTGCAACAAAACCCTCTTTTAAAACAACCCTTTGTCTCTTTCATTGCTTTGAAGCAATTCCTTCAGAGGCTTTCTTCCCTGTGGTATGTCAGCTAAATAAGGGACGCCTTTTATTCCTTCATCTCTTCTTGTTTAGTTTAACAACTGGAATAGTTTATGTGAAGTTTCCAACACAGAACAGGTGTTCAATAAGTGTCTGTTTCCATCTACAATGAAGAGTGGAGCTGACACAGGAGCCCAGTTGGTCTTCCTCCTGAGTTTGTTCTTCTGTTTATATTTGTCTTGTTTCAGATTTCCCAAGTCTACCCTGTATCCACCCTAAATGAAGAAAGATAAGGCTAGTTGCAAAGTACTGACTCTAGAATGGAGTACAGAAACCCAGGAGGTGTTTCTGGAGATGGGCTTAAGGTGAGTTATGTGCAGTGGTGTGTTTTGGGGCCTGTGCAGCACCGATTTCACCCTCATGGGAAATCAGTGCCCCTTTGTCCTCTTTTCTTGCTGCTGTGGCTGCGGGATCCCTCGTTTGGGGCTGAATGGGTAGGAGGCACACAGCAGTGTGATGTCATTCCTCAAATGTACCCTTTCAGATGATTTTTTACATGGGTCAGTCTGAATATAAATAGCCATTTTGAAATTGCACATAGAACTAATCACAAAGAAACCCACCCTGATTTTGGATGACAGGAAAATGAGACAGACAGTTCAATAATTTAAAGATTTGCCATTCATGTCTCTTGGTAAATAGTGCAGGGAATGGAGAGGAACCAACTTGGAGGCCTGTCTTGAAAATGCTATGCTATGTGGAACGGTTACTTACACCTCCAACCTTCTTGAGTGTCAGTGAATATATATTTCCTCATGTGTCAGGACCCATAGAAACCCAGGAAGGAATCACAGAACTTGGCCAGTGGGCCTCAAATAAATGCATTATATACTGCCTTAGTTATTTCATTGTTTTCCAAATAAAGGGTTTTAAAAAAATAATTATTTATCAAATCAGAATTAAGATAATGCAGAAAAGTGCTGTGATTCTTACTGACACTGGAGCTACCAACGACTAGTCCTGAAATATCTCAGTGGACTTTTTTACAAACCCACCTCTTTCATTAGAAGTTCTATGAATTAAAATCATGCCAAAGTGTAAACAAAGCCTTTGATATTAAACGTGATATTTAGTGCTTCTTAAAGGAACAATAAATAACCTACTAGAAATGATGTTGTGTCTTCCACAGTGCAGGCACCACGATGCCTGGCTAATTTTTGTATTTTTAGTAGAGATGGGGTTTCACCATGTTGACCAGGCTGATCTCAAACTCCTGACCTCAGGTGATCTGCCTGCCTCAGCCTCCCAAAGTGCTGGGATTACAGGAGTGAGCCAGCACTCCTGGCTAATCATGTTGGTTTATTTATGATGAGTGAAAATGCACTACCTTCTTATGACATCAGTGCTAGGAGAGAGCATTTTTAAAACAAATGTTTGGAAATATTCCAATTATTATGTAATTTTATTGCCCAAACTGCAATGTGTATAACCTTATAGGAACTCGCATATCTACACACTGTCATAATTTGGAAATATAATTTTTAAATGTTTGTAAACATTTTATAAATGTAGACTTTTAGTAGATTTTGAAACTTAAAAAAATTTTATACTAAAATCAGGCATAACTTAGTTTCAAGAAAAACTGGTTAACATCAGGGATGATAGAAATTTACAAGTCACATTTTATCAAAATTTTGGCATTATTAGTGAATGATACTGAAAATATCATGATTCATTAAGAAAAATTATTTAAGTGAGATAATATACATTACTCCCATTTTACTGATGAGAAGAATGAGAATAAGAGAATTTATCTAGACCAAGGTTACCAGTGTTAGTCTGGACTCAAATTCACACTATCCGGATCCCCTCCTTGGACTTTTTACTTTAAAAAGGGGAAAAAACCAAAACAGAATAGAATCAAAACACCACTATGTCAATTAAAAGAATTTTTCTTTTAATTCTCATTGATAGGTGAGGTGAAAAGTATCTATTTAACACATATTTAGCTAGCCTAAAATGTTAAGGTTATTTGTAAGACATAAACTTAAAGATATCTGCAATGTTTTATTCACATTTACCCTGAATCTATCAACATACCATACTAAGCAAAAAAGAAATCTAGAACCACCTCATACCCCAATCAACCAATTTGTTTTTCTTTTTTCTTTCTTTCTTTTTTTTTTTTTTTTTGAGGCGAAGTCTCCCTCTGTTGCCCAGGCTAAATTGCAGTAACCTCCGCCTCCCAGGTTCAAGAGATTCTCCTGCCTCAGCCCAAATTCACCAACGTTTTCAATGATATATTGAAGTTCATAAGAGGTTGCCGTATAGCTAGTAGTAATAACACTCAGATATTCCTTACCCACTCAACAAAAGAGGGAAAAAATTGTCAGCTGAGAAAATAATAGAAAGAAAAAATGGTATAAAGATGTCTCCTTGGTCACTTTTGACCAAAGATCTAAATAGGGACTCAGACAATGGCATGTGAAACTCTCAAAGCAGTGGACTCTACATTAGTTGTGGAAACTAATTCATGAAAGTCGGTAAAGTAGTTTAACCAGCACAAAGTCTCTGTGATCCTATAGCACAACCTACTTTTTTCTTTTATTATATATTTTTTTAACTTTAGAGACAGGATCTTGCTCTGTTGCCCAGGCTGGAGTGCAGTGCTGCAATCATAGCTCACTGCAGGCTCAACCTGGATTCAAGGGGTCCTCTTGCCTCAGCCTCCTGAGTAGTTGGGAGTACAAGTGTATGCCACCATGCCCTCTGTTTTAATTTTTTTTTTTTTGTAGAGACAGGTCTTGCATTTGCTTTTTTGCCCAGAGTGGTCCCAAATTCCTAGCTTCAGGGTGTGAACCAAAGTGTCTAGCTTCCACAACCAATCTGGGGTCTGGAGAGGGGTCCTCTGAAATACCTTTATGATGTCTATCTAAGCACCTTGTGTTAATGTTTTTTGCAAGCAAAATGAGACTTTGTTGAAAGTTATGATCCTTACAGATTGAGGTCAATCTAATTTAGGGAGATATTCAGTAACAATTTATCATATTAGCATAATAATATAATTATATCTGTTAGTGGGCTTGTACATCGGAAAAATTCTATCATCCATTTCAAATAGGCCCTGAACTAAGACTCTTGCATGCTATTTCCATCAGCATTTTTACTCAAGTAAAGCTTGATTCAATTGATTTTGTTTTTCTAACCTGATGTGACTGTTATTTCCCTTCAGTACGGTTTTCTTGAATAATTCTGTCTTGCTCTGCTTTCTTTCCTTGCCTTTTTTTATTGGGCTTAGAAAGCAAACAAGCCTATAGGCAGTTTAGTCTTGTCCTTAGCTTAATGAAAAAGTAGGAAAAAGAAGCTCTAAAGAAAAATAAACATCCCAAATTTTTACAATGAGCCTGCTTTTCTACCTAGTATTATGAATATTATTATACTATGAGTTTTCCCATACAGTAATTCTAGCAGAGAAGGACTTCTCTTTAGCGAAGTTTTAGGAGTACTTAGTGACCCTTAAGAAAAGTATACTCTGTGTACTTTTATGCATTTCCATCACAGCATCACCCTAACAAGAAATTTCTGGACAGAATTCAGGAAGTCAAGGTTACAGCTATAGAAGATATCTCATAGAGAGAAGTAGAAATACAAAATAAATACACGAGAAGAAGCTTAATACTATCATTCATTAGGGAAATGTTATTAAAACTACCCTGAGATGCTACTTCACACTACCAGGATAGCTGTAATAAAAAAAAAAAAGAGGCAATAACATGTGTTGACGAGGATTTGGAGAAACTGGAATTATCATACATTGCTGGGGGGCTGTAAAGTCATGATTCTCCTGTCTCAGCTTCCCAGGTAGTTTGGATTACATTAAAGTGCCACTGTACCCAGTCCTTTTTGAGAACAATTTGGCAGTTTCTTAAAAAGTTAAACATAGGTATCCATATGACTCAAGAATTCTACTTCTGAATATCTATACAAGAGACATGAAAGCATATGTTCACACAAAGCCTTTTAGGCAGACGTTTGTAGCAGATTTAGACATGAGATCTAAAGTGGAAATAATGTAAATGCCCACCAACTAAGGAATGGATAAAAGTATGGTGTATACATACAATGAAATATTATTTAGCAACAAAGAAATGAAATCTGAATAAACCTCCAAAACACTGTGCTAAGTGAAAGAAGATAGACACACAAAAATCACATATTCTAATTTTACTGATATGAAAAAGCAAATCTACAGGGACAGAAAGGAGATTAGGGGTTGTCTAAGGCTGAGAGTAGAAACAGAAATTTATGGTAAACAGGAATCTTATAGGGATAATGTTAATGTCCTGAATCGGGATTGTGTTGATTTGTTGCACAACCAAATGAATTTACTAAAATTTTACTAAAAAAACTTTACACTTGAATTGTACAGTTCAATCGATGAATATTATGGTATTTAAATTATACCTCAGTGAGGTTATTTAAAAAGAGAACTGCAGATAGTCTCAAATGGCATTTGGCAATAAGGACAGACAAGTCTTTTGCCCACATCTCACTGGAAATTGTAGTGTAATGAACTATGAAGTGGTGTATTTTCTGTCTTTGGTATCATCTACTTTGTGACTAGGAACCAGGGACCACAAAATCTTTACTGATTCTATTTTTAAGAGCTTTTTCTACCTTTAAAGTTTACATCACTATATTTACATATTCTATTGACCTTTCTTCCTGGATAGAAAACACACCTTTTTTAGACACCCATGATTTTGTCTGTTATCCTTTCCTTTGACTTCTATAAACATTCATTAACAAGAGTCAAGATATTTAAATGGCACAGAATGTCCCACGAATTTCCTCCATGTTTGATTCTCTTCTTCATTCCTTATTTACAATTTGTCTTTTGTACCCCAACCTGAAACCTCTGTCACTTTTCCAAACTAACTTTAGGAACAGTGCTTCAATCACAGACAATCAAACATTCTTGGTTTTTCCAGGACAAGCTTAACAATAAAATTCTGTTTGATTGTCAACATTTGTCATTATAATATTCTGAAAGTGCCAACATTTTTAGCATTAAATCTGCATCTCAAGGATGGCTTCTAAACTTTTTGGAGTCTTTTGTATGATTTCTGATTCAGACAATTAAGTTCACTTTACCTATAAATCTTTGTATCTCTTGTCTCCATTTTTTTTTTTAATGGGATTTCACCATGTTGGCCAGGCTGGTCTTGAACTGCTGACCTCAAGTAATCTGCCTGCCTTGACCTCCCAAAGTGCTGGGATTATAGGCATGAGCCACTAAGGCCAGCCTCTCTTTTCTCCACCTTTTTTGCCTCCTAACACTCATCCTCTAATACATTGTATTTTTTCCATAGCAAGTGTTTAGAAAAAGGTCAAAAGGTAAAAACCTGTAAGAATTTTCCTGGAAAGTTATTTTACAAGTAGCTTATACTAAAGATTTTTTATTAATGTCTACTTATTTCTATTAAAGGATCTTTGGGTTGTTCTTATTCTTTCTATCTCTTAAATAAAAATTCACATCCAGGCATGGTGGCTTGTGCTTATAATCCCAGCACTTTGGGAGGCTGAGGTGGGAGGATCACTTGAGCCCAGGAATTCAAGACTATCCTGGGCAAGATGGTGAGACTCTGTCTCTATAAAAAATTTTAAAATTATCCAGGCATGGTGGCGTGCACTGATACTCCCAGCTACTCAGGAGGCTGAGGTGGGAGGATAGCTTGAGCCCAGGAGGTTGAGGCTGCAGCGAGCCAAGGTTACACCACTGTACTCCAGCCTGGGTGACTGAATAAGACCCTGTCTCAAAAATAAAATAAAATAAAAAAAGAAATTTGTAACTAAAACATATTTTAAAATCTTTTTTTTCTCCTATTTTTTTTTGAGATGGAGTCTAGCTCCGTTGCCTAGGCTGGAGTGCAGTGGCACTATCTCGGCTCACTGCAACTTCAGCCTCCCAAGCAATCCTCCTGTCTCAGCCTTCTGAGTAGCTGGGACTACAGGCACCCACCACCATACCATGCCTGGCTAATTTTGTATTTTTAGTAGAGTTGGGGATTCACCATATTAGTCAGGCTGGTCTCGAACTCCTGACCTCAGGTGATCCGCCC
This sequence comes from Cacajao melanocephalus, assembly GCA_963573385.1. Taxonomy (NCBI): domain Eukaryota; kingdom Metazoa; phylum Chordata; class Mammalia; order Primates; family Pitheciidae; genus Cacajao; species Cacajao melanocephalus. The sequence goes on along the minus strand of CAUYLG010041014.1, from coordinate 29,461 downwards.
ACCTCGGCCTCCCAACGTGCTGGGATTACAGGCACGAACCACCGTGCCCAGCCTAAAAATCTTACATAAAAGAGATAGGAAACCTATGAACTCAAGTCAAAGTTAGTTTTTGTTAAATATTTTTAAAAGCATGGAGAATTTTTATTTTGTTGTATTTATTTTGTTCTTGGCTCCATCTTTCTGTGTCTTCTCTGCTACATGTCCTCTGCCCAAGTCTCTACTAAAACCTGCTCTCAGAGAATAAGGTGGCAAAACTTAAATCTTCTATTTAACAAACCAGTTAAGTAGAAGCTGTGCCTTACTGAGACTATCAAACAGGGTTTGTGATGAGGAAGGAGACCCCTTCCTCTTACGCTTCTAAGACCACTTCCCCTTAGCCTTGCATTTCAAAAGGAGAAGTAAAAGTTGAAAATAGAAGGCAAAAGGTCAGTGGAGGAGACAAAACCGGTGCCACTAGCCACTAGCCAGACCTGGAGGTTAAAGATGAAACCCCTCACTCCAGTTTCTATCCTATCTACAGATCACTGGCATGGTATGGAAGAATATTCCCCGGAAAGTGTTATTCTTGCTTAATCATGATTAGACCCCCACCTAAGTCACTTACCCCTCGCTTACTTCATCGATCACGACCCTCACATGTACCCTTTAAGATTGTGAGCTTTTAAAAGAGGCCAGGATTTTCTAGTCAGGGAGCTCAGTTCTTGAGATGCGAGTCTGCCGAGACTCTCGGCCAAATAAAAAGCCACGTCCTTCCCAGTTCGGTGTTCGAGAGGTTTGTTCCTGCTGCTCCTGCTTCAGTGGGAGGCTATTTTGGAGTAGGCTCCTGCAGTAGGCTCCCACCAACTCAGACCAAACCAGCATGCAGTTACTTGTGCTAGGTGCCACAGAACTGACCTGAACTTTGAAACCCACCAGTTTTCGAAATAATAGAATAGACATAACCATCAATCAGAAGGAGCCCAGTTTGGCCAGGTGCAGTGGCTCATGCCTGTAATCCCAGCACTTTGGGAGGCTAAGGCGGGAGGATCGCTTGAGCTCAAGAGTTCAAGACCAACCTGGGAAATATGGCAAAACCCTGTCTCTACCAAAAATACTAAAAATTAGCTGGGCATGGTAGTATGTGCCTGTAGTCCCGGCTACTCCAGAGGCTGAGGTGGGAGGACTTCTTGATTCTAGGAGGTCAAAGCTTCAGTGAGCCAAGATCATACCACTGTACAGAGCAAGACATTGTCTCAAAACAAAAACAACAGAAGAGGAACAGTTTACCTGAGCTGGCATGATAAGAGATCCCCCTGTTTTAACCCTACAAAGGAAATAACTTTGAAATGATCAATCCACTTTTTATTCCTTGTTTCTGCTTTCTTCAGACCTCTTCTGCCTATAAAGCCAATCTCCTCTACTCAGTTCATTGAGACAGCTATTCAATTTTATAGAATGAGATGTAGCCCAATTTGAGAATTGCTAATAAAAGCCAATTCGATCTTTAAACTAATTTTTTAATGTAATTTTGTCTTTTGATAAAATTCTAGAAATCAAACCTCTGTGAATGGTGGAGGCTGAATTGAAGAGAGAAAGGAACATTCCCAGTATCACTGAATCATGAGGAGATTTCATGTTCTTAAAAGAAAAACCCATGGGCCCGGTTTGCCAGTTCCTCTACGTTCATTTTCAAAAATCACTTTTATAACAGAAGTTAAAGGCTTTGTTCATAGAACAAACAGAGGCTGGATCACAGAAGGGCAAATAAGCGGTGGGGCCCTCTGATACTTGTTAAATGCTTCTCATGGTGTCAGGAAGGAAGAAGGATGGAAGGAAGGAAAGAGGAAGGAAGGAAGGAAGGAAAGAGGAAGGAAGGAAAGAAGGAAGGAGGAAGGGTTGCTGGGAAGAAATGAGAGTGATTAAGAAAACAACCATCACAATTAGATCTTTAGAATCCATGCCTATGTCCCCAATGAAATGAAAGTAATTACAGATTCAATTACTGCTTTTCAGTGAGAATAGTTTAAGCCTCTTACAAAATGCAAGACAATTATGTGTTCAATTTAGACTTCTCTTAGAAAGCCCTTGTAACCATTTCAGGAGTCTTTGCAAAACGTTTTTCTTTGATTTGCCTTTCTGGAATGCAAGTTCCCTGAAGGCAGATATATTGTTTCATGAGACTTTATACAATCAGCACAAAAGTGTTTATTTAAGGTGGCTTCAAATAAAAGTGGCTGGCTCCATGTGTTTCATGATTGAAGAAATACATGAATAAACATAGATGTTAACTAGGCACAGCTCTAAAATACTTATGTGTATGTGCTTACTATCAGTGGAGAGACACGAAAAAACTCAACAACAAGCCTTTCTTATACTGGAGTTCCTTGAATGCTCTTGAAATATTTTTAGTATCACTTTTTTTTTCCTGTAATTGGGATTTATGATTTCTTTAGAAAGTAATATTAACGTAGTGAAAGGGGTACAAGACTTAGATTTGCAAAGGCAAACGCTACCTTGGCTCTGCCTCTATGTAAAAGTAAGTTGGTTAGTTTATTTGGGCCAATATTTCATGATGTAGATATGCGGTATAAGCCCTTTGAGGACAAGACTTTGTAGTCCTACACAGTTTCCCCACATGCCATTAGGACAGTAACCAGCATACGTTTTGGGAGATTATCTAGTTATTACCCTCATTTTTCAGAGGTCATAAACTAGGAATAAAACAATGCCTGAACTAAGGGACTCAACTAGTTAATAGCTGAGCTGGAAAAAAACAGATAAAATCTCCAATACTTTAGAGTTTAAGAAGGAAAGATGCATGTTTACATTTTTTAAATTCTAAAATAATCTCAATTTACTTCCTTTAAATAATATAAAAATCTATTATTTTTTATTATATAGGAAAATTGTCTCACTGGCTTGAAGACTAATTTGTTCTACTTAGATTTTACTTTGTGCACCTACACTCATACTTTTCCTAAGCAGGAGTTCCTTACATTTTAAAAATCATGACTCATTTGCATGATTAGCAGAGGGAATGCTTGATGTGTAGCCTGTTTGCCATTTCCACATGTTTTCATATCTAGCAATTAATGGCCAACTCCTGGCATCTCAAAAGTAGTCAAGGGGAAAATCTTCCTGTATGATGGCCCAGAATATCTTTTAAAATTTGAGTGACTAGTCTGGGGCTTCTTGGTGTTTCTGAAGCTTTATTTATAACCTATAAGTAAATGCAGAAATTGGAGTGCCATGTACACCCAGCCACTTACAATTCCCCTCTGCTTTTGCACAGTTCACACCCCTCCTCACTCTTGCCTTGACAGACCTTGGGTGGGTGCCTTTAAAGGTTGCTCATGGCTGGCTTCGTTCCACACATCCATGTTTCTCTCCCTTGAAACTAAATAGGGATAGTTCACTCCCATGATAGTGATGATGGTTGTCGGCAGACAGAATATGCTGACAACTCCACTCTGCAAATAAATCTTTCCTGCTGGACTCTGAGATGTCCACAGGGATTGTTGGGCTTCTTTTATGTCACCTAAAGAGGATAACTAGGTGACATGGATAGAGAGGGCATTTGGCTTTGGAATGTGAAGGTATATGACACCTTAGTTCACAGCCTGGGGAAACCCAATTTATGACTTCTTTTGGATATATAAAAAATTCTAAACCTGGAGAATTTTTATAAATCAAATTTTTATGTAATTTGCTTTGTGTGTATTCCATCACTGTTTCCATAGATTTCAACACTCATGAAAAACAATAATCAGACTCTCCACTCCCTAAGTTTTTTGCTTAAATAGCATGGTTTGCTCAAAAGAGCTTTAGTCCTGATGCATTTGGCCTCAGAAGGAAGTATAATATGCCTTGAAATTTTTATTTTTGGGATTTGGCCATTCCACTGTTTTTCAATGATACAAGCATTATTTTTTTAAACCAAAAAGCATTGCTTTTCTTTTCTTGATGCCACGTCTAAAGCCCCCTCCACGTAACACAGATCCATATAAACGATGCCTGTATTGATTACTGCCACAATCTTTTCTCTACAAACATCACATCGTCTTTGAGATACTTTGTTATTCCCACTTCAACTCAGCAGGTGATTTTGCTCCCCTAGTGGATACAAAAGACTGATTTGAAGGTGGAAATGGTTTCTTTTACCCATCTTTGAAGTCTGTAAGGCCCTGAAGATGATCGATATTTGTTTTTATGTTATCAATATCTCGAAGATGCTGTGAGACGTAAATGTTTGAGAAAGGCACACCACCCCAGCTACAACAATGAAAAGCGCTTACTCTTCAGGGTGAGGTGGCCCAAATAAAAACAGAATTTCAAAATAGCTCTCAATTACTGGGACTAAATGCAAGTCAGAATGCAGCCATGGGAAGAGCCTTGAGATGGCTGTCAGTGTCAAGCATGAAGGAAGAAGGATGAACCAAAGAAGTTGAAAATACATAATCTAAAATTCTGAGGGAACCAAAAGAATTAGGTGTACTATAAGCCAAGAGAACAGAGAGCTTCTGGGGGGTGGGGTGGGGGCAAAGTGGTAAATTATGTTAAATATTGCAAAAATGTCTGGTATAAAAATATTAAAGCATGCACATCAGTTATATCATTATGGAGATAATCGGTGGACAGGACACAAAGGGTTAGTGTTGTGAAGAAAAAGTTCCACAGCTGATAATTAAATGGGAGATGAGAAAGAAGAGACAAACCTTAAACTCTTATTTTAAAGTTGGAATGAGAAATAGAAGAAGCAATAGGGTAGAAACTAGAGGAGTTTTAGCATTAAGCAATTTTGGATATAGACTGGGGACTGAATCAATTAATTATGTCTTATCCCATATGTCTGTAATCAATTTGCCAACACTATTTTCCAAGGTTGGCAGTAAAAAGCCATGAATATTATTGCCTTATGTGTATAGACAGCATAGAACCTTGTCCAGAAGATGAAAAATGGCACGTGGTCAGGGACATTCGGACTGACCGTTGCTGGGGAATGTAAGTCACACTGCAGGATTCTCTCACTTCAGATGCAGTGAGCAACGAGCACCTGGGCCTCTTTCTCTAACTCATAATTGGGCACATGGCTTTTCTGAAATAGGATGGCCAACATGTTATGGGAAAAGATTCTTTGGCCTGTACCTTTGGAAAAAAATGTCTGAAAGAGGAACTAACTAGATAATTTCACAGTGAGGTTCAGAGCTTTGTGGTTAACTCCAGCCAGCTGGATCTTTGATCTATATTAGGTTGGGAGAAAATCAGAAATTCAGCAACCCACTCGGGGACATTCTAAAACTTCAGTTAATTAGATTTTAATAAACAAAGTCATCTCTATTGGCAAACTTACTCAGTAATTTAGAGGGTGAACCATTTATGATGCAGTCCAACTTATACAAATTAAAAGACATATAAATCCTCCCCTCAGAAGTGGGGCAATAAAAATCTATCACCGTTAATCAAGAGAGAGCAAATGCCTCAAAGAAAATAGAAGGAAGCCTACACCTATCAGGCCATGTATATCTTGAACAGTGAAAAAAATCAATTTAGCAATTTCACTTTTTTCAGAATAAATAAAGCATCTGAGTATCTCGTTTGTGTGAATTTATCTTTCTCTTGTGAGGATCCAGAAGGAGAAATTGCCACATGCTTTTACAGAGCAGAGTCTCCAGGTTGCAAATAATCTGAAAATAGAAGAGGAAAATGAGGCAAACAAATCTGTGGAGGATTGTGTCATTTTACTTCCTTGAGGTGAACAAAATCTTGATGACCAATCTTAAATTTAAAACTTAGAGACTGTTGGATTAGTCTGCTCATGCTGCCATCACAGGACACCATGGACCAGGTGGCTTAGACAACATTTATATCCTGGTAGTTCTGAAAGCCTGAAGTCCAAGATCAACGTGCCGGTAGGGTTGGTTTCTAGTGATGCCTCTCTCCTTGGCTTGTGGAGGGTCACCTTCACACTGTGTCCTCATATGGCCTTTCCGTGAACTAAAGTGGAGAGAGTAACCTCTCCTATGTTTCTTCCTCTTCCTATACGACCACCAGTCCCATCGCATTAGGGCTCCATTCTTAGGGCCTCATTTTACCTAAGTAATTTCCTCAGTGACCCTGTCTCCAAATACAATTGCACTGGGGGTTAGGGCTTAATAGATGAATTTTCAGAGGACACAATTCTGTCCATAACAGTTGTATATAATGTTTTATATTGAGTTTTAGAAAATATTAATTCTGAAAAATGGCAATAAATTTCTGAGGGGGGAAAACAGATGTTTGGCCTTCCAAGCAAGGGAGCTGGGTGATAATTTCATGGGTATACTAATATGTAACAATGCCTAAGCTGTACATTTAAGATGTGTGCACTTCTCTCTATGAAAGTTATAGCTCAAGAAGGAAACACCATTGTTGGCCTATCATTGCTTTCTAAGACATAGTAGAAATTCCCAATCCTGGGCTCTTCACAGTAAGAGTCCAAGTTACCGTTTCAGCATTTCACGTGTCTTGGTGTTTCAGGAATACAGAATATAATGTGCTATTGAAATTGCCTCCTTGCCACATAAACCATTTACTGTTTCTCAGCGTTGTTGTTTACTTTCACACAATCCTCTGTTTGCACATGTTGCTGCCTTTTCTGGGATGTCTTTCCTCTTTTCTTTTCCTAACTCAATCCCAGTCATCCCTTAGGCCTTGTAAAGTTGTCATCTCTTCTGTGAAACTCTCCCTGACCCCTCCAAGATCAATTAATTGCGCTTCCTCTGGGAAGAAGTGTATTATCCCTAGATAATAGAATTGTATTTCCCATAGAAATTGACTCACATGGATAACATAGTTATGGTCGATATAGATTGTTAATTTTCTGGGGCCTTCTTGGTTTCAGATATTTATCTCTTTGTCTTCATAGTACATTCTTACCATGTATCCTCCTTTTTGGATTGAGTCATTTGACCAACAAAAAAATCTAACTCTAATGATGTAATACTCTTTATAATTATCTGTCCTCCTCACTGCAATGTGACCTCCTTGAGTAAAGAGTATTTAATTTTTTGGAACTTGACCTTGATATTGCAGTGGTAATAACTCTGTATTATAAGTAAATTTCACCTTTCTAAAAGCAGACACTTCGCATTGTGAATTAACCATGGTACATTTTATTGTCACATTTTTGTTTACATAAATAAGGGATTGGAAGGCAAGATTTTGATAACACAATTTATGACATCCACCTTTTTCCCTGGCAGGATCGTATTCTGTTTAAGAAAAGGGACTCTGATGTCAAGCTGTGTTTAGTGTCTGTGTCCTCTTTGCATGTTGGGTAAGTTCCCTAACTTAACATTAATTTCCTCATCTATTAAAAAACATTTTGGGTGAAATTTAAACAAATTAATGGACTTTGTAGTTACTTAGCACAGTGCCTACCGTATAGCATTTGATCAATATTAAGTTAAACCGTGTTAAATTGTCAATATTCACTTAGGTTTTTATGCACAAAATTAGCAATTTCATATGATTCAGGCTATTGTTAAGTATAATAAAATTATCATTATCACTTCTCTTTACTGTTCAACAAAGAGCTCACAATCATTTCCTTTAATACTTAATATGATGGGACACAAATTCAACACATGTGTAAAGCAGGCTAATTCTGCCTTGGGCTCACGCTTTTTCTTAGGTAATGAAGGATGATTTTCATCTACAATAGGAGAGAGTTCAAGACAGGGAGGGGCAGCTGACCAAGCCTCCTCCCCTTCCTCTGAGGCTGCCTCTTATAGCTTCCTCAGGTTCAAAATTAATTCCCAAAGCACATAGACTAACATTCTAATTCAGTATACACATTCTAACAACATCTAAGTATGAATTTCCCTAAACATTTATCTGTAAACTGACTTGAAAAAGTACTCATAAACTTACTGGTTATCACTTTCAGATAGAATTTGCTTCCTTATTAATTCAAAAAGAATTTACTAAGTGTCCACTACGTTCCAGGCACTGCCTGGTCTGGTGGGGAATGCAAAGATTAATCAGTCCTAACTCTAATCTTCAAGGAGCACACAATTTACTAGGCTTTTCAATGTTGCTTTAGTTTATTTATAACTGAATAATTAAATTAATACTCTATTCCCCATCATAGCACATCAGGGATCTACCTGTTTTGTTTCTGTTTCTTTTTATTACTTTTCTGGTGCCTTTCCTATTCTCTTTCTTTCCTAGTATTGCAATCCTACAGTTCTTTAAGAATATAGTTACCTCCTTTGAATAATTTTAATCTCCTAGTTTAATTCCTTTAATAAAGTTCATATTCATTTAGTTATAAGCATACCTAAGGGAATTATGCATTTTTATTATAATTAGGTAATGAATATTCGATGACTGAGATTCTGAAATAAAAATTATAATGCCAGTGATGAAAATGCACAATATCTAGAATCTTTTATTACAGAATTACCAATGAGAATAATCTACTGGGAATAACTAATTTGTTCAAGCTGGTGAAAGCAGTGGATGTGGAAGTAAATGTTTTAATATTACACAATAGAAATGTCCTCTCCTTTATTTAATGTCTACTATTGGAAAACTGTAGGACACGTTACTAATAATGCCATTCCTAAATACAATGCCCCTTTGAGATGGTGAACAATGGTATTAGTTCACAAGCCCCAGGCTTAAAATGTAACTCAGTGGAGTGAGATGGAGAACTTTCTCCTCCATGTGTATCTTTTGATCGTCTTGTGTATTGTTGCTCTGGGTATTCGTTAAACAACTATATTAGCTCATTTCAAATGGGCATACAAGAAATTCCTACTTCTCTAGGAAATGTCAGATATTCCTGGTGTAGCAAGTAAATAGATCAAAAGGAAGCACAACTATTTAAAAGAAGGTGGAAGAGTGTGAGATAAATGGATTTTTTCATTCGAGTATATTCTAGTTATAAAAAGAGACAGAATGTGGAGGGAGGCAGGAGATAGACATTCAGGACAGGGAATATAAATTAAGAAGCCAAGTAGGAGATCTCTGACACAAATAGGTCAGATTTGAGGGGAGACAGAATTGCATAGAATCAAAAGGTAATTGATTCAGAAGGCATTTTACAAAAAGGGAATATGTTAGACTTCTATAATCCATGTGCAATTATGTCTCTGTGTGTACGTAATTTGTGTCTTGAGTTAACTTCACCAACTATGTTTTTTGTTGTATTTAGTAAATTCCTGAATGCAGGCGTCTACTTATCACCATGATTTCTGGCAAAGAAGGGAAAGACTTATTTCTAGGGCATAAAAAAAGAGACAGAGAGAGAGAGAAGGAGGGAGGGAAGAAGAAGGAAGGGAGAGAGAAAAAGCCAAAGGTAATTGCATACAGCATCTTTGGCAGAGAGAGAGTCCCTGGGCACCAGAGGGAGACAGTTTAACTCACCACTGTCCCCTCTCCTCCGGACCTGAGGATATTGGGCTCCTCCTGTGTTTAACTTACTTGAGATAGGAAATGATACTCTGGTCGATGCTGGAAAACACTGCCTATTACTGTCACAATTGTACAATTACAGTGTACAGTATACTGCCTATTACTATCATTACTGTGTAATGTTCTTTGTCTTTGTCTGTCTGGATTATTTTCATATTTGGCAGGCTGATTTCTGGCAATCCAAGTTTTAAAATGTGTTTTAATTGAATATACCTGAAGTTTCAATCACACCACTGCTGGAGTCAGTCTCACCTCACTGGTTAATCATCTCACCATGAATTGAGTTCCTATGCCTTTTGCTGCCTCAAATTTTGCCAGTGATGGCATAAGCTTCCTCATAGAACTCTGACTTGTCCTGCTCACTCATCAGTTACAGATGCTGACTTAGGCATCCCACCAGGTAATTCATCTGCTTCTCCTAGCCCTCCATAAAAACCAGTTATTGTTTTTCCCCCCACCCATGCAGGAACACTATGTTATAGTGTCCTTGGGAATCTCAACTTAAGAGCTTAAACTATAACCACTCTAAGACTCTGATGGTTCTGCTGGGCTTGCTGTGGGAATGGCGGCCCACTGGGTGGCTGCCAAGGATATATTTGCATGAAGTAGTCAGCAGTCTTCTGAGCCTAAATGAAGGAGAGAGTTGAGGGACTGAGACTTGTTCTCAGGATAATGTTTTAGGCGTAGGGGAAAGGAGTAGTTTTGAATAGGATGAGAAGCCACTCAAATCGTTTCAAGTTATTGGTAAGGAGACAACAAAAAAACTGAATTAAATGACTCTCTTCACCTGAATTTGAGGTATCAAGTGGGACTCGACTCCAGAGATGGGGCTCAGATCCTGAACCAAGTTGAGGACTAGCTAAAACAGGACTGGGGCAGGAGCAGCCTTCCATAAGACATACCCACCAGTGTGCCATGTCAGTTTACCATCGCCATGGCAACACCTGGGAGTTAGCACCCCTTCCCATGGCAATGACCTGATGACCCCAAAGTTACTACCCCTTTTCTAGAAAGTTCTGCATAAGTCACTCCTTAATCTACATGTAATTCAAGGTCGGTATACACATGACTGCAGAGCTGCCCTTAGTTACTACTCTCAGCACACTGCCTGTGGGGTAGCCCTGCTCTGTGGGAGCAGCCATGGAGCTGTAACATTGCCACTTCAGTAAGAGGTGTTTTCTTCTATCCTATCATCAGCTTGCCCTTGAATTCTTTCCTGGGCGAAGCCAAGAACACTCGTGGGCTAAGCCCCACTTTGGGGCTCACTTGCCTTGTATCAAAGTCATGGTGGGTAACTGAGCTGGATTCAGTGTCCTGAGCATTGGACACCCCACATCTGTCCTAAGAAAGTGCCAGAGACATACAAGCAGGAGCTGGAATAGGAGGAAGGTCATGGACAGATGCTATGAGGCAACTGGAAAACCTGAATGTACATTCACACTTAAGCCCACCACTGGGAACTCTGAAATAATGGAATAGAATCTGAGAGTAGCTGAAGTTTCTAAGACTACTAATTTAGAGGGAACCAGGGATTTGCAATTTGTCTGATGCAGTGTGGGGAAATACAAGTCTCAATGGCCAAAGAAAGGAATGACAAGTTTTTAAAAACCTGATTTTGACCTGAGTTTTCAGAATCACAGTTCAAGAAAAAGTAGAATATTTTGTATAGAGTTATGTTCATGTGGTCCTTAGATGTGTTTCGCCAACTCATCTGGGACTTTGTTAGAAATGCAGAATTACAGATTCCACCCTAGACTTACTGCAAAAGAACCTGTATTTAGCAACAGTGCCAGGTAATCTGTATGAACAAGACTTTAGGGAATAAGAGATAAACTGATGGGTTGGGAGTTAATTTGGCCAGCAGACAAAGATAGCAATTTCACTGTCTGTCTTATTAGAATATATGTCTGATTCCTGTAGGTAATTGAGTTTTAGTTATGGTAGTATAATTCAGCTCACAATATGTTAGAATTTGTATGATAATATTTTTACAAAATTATGCAATCTATACTTTAAATCTGTAATATTTCAGTTACGTTTTTGGCTCTAGGTTTGTGAATCAACCTATAAAAGGAATTCCACTCTGATGAAGAAGAAAATATCTACCGTAAAATCAATATAAACATCCATCTCGTAGGCAGTTATTCTCAAAGGGCAATTAATGCATCATGAGCATCTTGGGGATCCTGATGACCTTGATGTGCTAGAAGTTTTAGGATAGAAGTGAGATATTTAAAATCTCGAATTTCAGATGAGAGTGATTCTGATACTCCCAAACTTTAAATAAACATAAAAATAAAACCGAAATAGCCTCTATAAGTAAGTAATTTGTATTTCCAAAAGTAAGCAATAGTTGTTCTTTAGTATTCACATAAGTATTCATTTTTTGATGATCGTTATAATCAATGAGTAGTATTGGATAAAGGAAACAACCCATTTCAGGCAAAGAAATTAACTTCTAGATAATTTAATTCAAATTACCCATTAAACAGATGAGAAAACTAAGCTCTAGAAAGGTAAGGTATCTTTGCTTAAGATCACAGCGTTTATTAATATGTCTGATTTATTTATTTATTTGAGACAGTCTCACTCTATCACTTAGGCTAAAGTACGGTGGTGCAAACATGTCTCACTGCAGCCTCAACCTCCAGGGCTCAAGTAATCCTTCTACCTCAGCCTTCCAAGCAGCTGGGACCACAGGTGCATGCCACAACACCTGGCTAATTTTTAAATTTTTTTTGTAGAGATAGAGTCTGGTCATATTGGTCAGGCTGGTCTCCAGCTCCTAGGCTCAAGCAATTCTTTCACCTTAGCTTCCCAAAGTGCTGGGATTATAGGCATGAGACACTATACCTAGCCCACTATTTCTTCTTTGTATCTTTTTTTTACATACACAATTTGATTTCTGTTTAATATATATGTATCTAACATAATATTCATGGTATTTTTGATTTAATTTTAGTGTGTCAACTCTGATGATTTTAGAATTGCAAAATGCTTACTTTCTTGGTTAACTGGAACTGTATACATAATCATTGCAATTCTGGACCACAATGACCTCGAACCTCCCATTTCTTTGACCATCTCATTTCCCACTATTTTTTCATCCAATTGCACTTCAGCCACCTACTCCCCTGGTGATACCCTTGACCTAGTCATTATCTCTTCAAACTTTTCTTTTAGTTATGCTGACTTCTGACCACTGCCTTTAATTTTCCAGTTCATTTACTCTAGTTCTCAAATATAGTATTTCTTCTACTGGGACTTTCAATTCATTGACTATCACTTTTTCACTCTCTTGTCCTCACTCCTCTTCTTCATTAGTTTAGATTCCAAGGTCCATTGTAATTATCACACCTTTGAAAAATGAACAACTTCCGCTGTCTCCATTGTATTTGTCAGCAAAACTCCAACAGTGTTTACATCTCATTCTCTGCTAACCTTTGCTAACCCATTTAGTCAATCCTAGTGACTTATTCTGGTCATTTTCACTCCTATTCTCTTAACAGACTCTTCTCCCCACCATTTCCCCCTCCCCACATCTCTTCAAACCTCAAACACCTTTTCTTCTTCCTGCCTCACTAAGTGACATTACCTGGAAACCAACTCTGGGAATGCCAGATGTTATTTTACTTCATCTGAGCAGTAAAACTTGGAGAAAAGCAAACAAAAGGTGCCGATCAGTCATGCTTTACATCGAGACCATGATTATCACCTGGGTCCTCAGACCTGCAGGACAACCGTATCACTTTCTCTAGTCAATTCCATCTTCCACTCATTCTCTTACACTTCTGGCCAAGACTTTTTCCCTCCACATCTCAGGATCAGCAAATGATCTCACCTCATATTTCTACATAAGGAGACGAAAAAAAGAATCAATCTAAGTAGAATTAAATCATCTTCTTGTCTGCAAACCTATCTACAGCTGGGTCTGTATATTTAGCTTTTCCTGATATGATGGATGAAAAGTCCCTTCAAATGTACGGCCAACCTACCAGGCTCCATGGCCTTTTGCCTGATCAAGCTCTTCTCTCCTGCTGGTGTACTCTGTTCTGCTTTTGTCTTCATGGTTTCCTTTCCTATTGGGTCACTACCCCCAGCATAAAAATATCCTACAGTGTTTCTCAACTTAAACATGTAAACTTTGCTCTCATGGATCCTATTCTCCTCTATCTGTTGTCCCATTTCTCTGCTGAGCTTTCTTTTTTCAGAGAAAAAAAGATCTCTCAGAAGAGCTTTGTGTACTCAATACTTAAGTTTAAAAAGGTAGGCTTGCTTTCAGCAAAAGTAAATTTGGAAATCTTGGTCAATCTTTCTGTTGAAGACAATGAGGAAAGCTAGACAAAATACAGATAATACATAAAAGCTATTAAGGTAGGTGGCAGCTGAGAGGCTAAATGGCCCTTTTCATAGCTTGAGGGGGCTAAGGGAACAGAGTCCAGAGCCCAGGGGCTGTGGCGGGCAGTAGGGGGTCTCTGGGAATCTCCTTTTGCTCTGACTTGGGACCTTGAAGAACTGCACTTTAGTATTAAGAGTAAACAGAGCCACATATGCCATCATTGGTTCTGCAGCTGAGCTTCAAATCATTCCAAACTAAATCTGATCAAGGCTATACCTCAGCAATGCGAAGAACTTAAAACACTGATGCCCCTTTTACCTTCTCTGGGCTCATGTGTCATTGTTATTTATTTTCCCCTGAAAATAATTTCTTAATGTTTCCTTTAGGGAAAATCTACGGTGGAAAGGTTCTCTTATTTTTTATTTGTCTAGCACAATTTTAGTTCATCTTCATTCTCTAAGTAGAAATAGATTATTCTATGTTAGCAGTTATATTTTTCCTTCTTTCCTTCCTCCCTTCCCTCCCCTCCCCTCCCCTTTTCCTCTCTCTCCCTCCCTCCCTCTCTTCCTTCCTCCCTCCCTCTCTTCCTTCCTCCCTCCCTCTCTTCCTTCGTCCCTCTCTTCCTTCCTCCCTCCCTTCCTTCCTCCCTCTCTCTCTCTCCTTCCCTCTCTTTCTCCCTTCCTTCCTTCTTTTCCTCCCTCCCTCTTTTATTTATGAGTCAGAGTCTTGCTCTGTCACTGAGGTCTGGGCTGGAGTGCAGTGACACGATCTTGGCTCATTACAACCTCTGCCTCCAGGGTTCAAGCGATCCTTGTGCCTTAGGCTCCCAAGTAGCTGGGATAACAGGTGCATGACACCATGCCTGGCTAATTTTTGTATTGTTAGTAGAGAGGGGGTTTTGCCATGTTGGCCAGACTGGTCTCGAACTCCTGGCCTCACGTGATCAGCCTGCCTCGGCCTCCCAAAGTGCTGGGATTATAGGTGTGAGCCATAGAGCCCAGCCATTTTCTTTCAATAATTTAAAAATATTTGTCATCTGACTTTTGTGTTTTATGTAGGCTGTCTATCAGTATAATTGTGGCTTATTTAAAGATATTTTGTGTGGGTTTTTTTCTGGTTCATTTGAAAGATTTCTTTTAGTTTTTTAGTAGTTTTACTATTATAAAACAAAGATTCCAAGTGCTTCTTCATGCCACATTGACTTTGGAAAATTCTTAATGTTTGTTTCTGCCTTCCTTCTCCTTTTGGGACTCTAATAATATATATCTTTTCAGATCTTCTTCCTTGTATTCTCTATTTGTCTTTACTTGTATTTTCTACCTTCTGTTTCTTCATACTTCTTTCTAAATATATATTTTTTCACTTACCTATTTTCCAGGTAACTCATTTTTCTATTTACTTGTATCTAATCCAGTGTTCCTCAACCTTTAAAAAAATTATCATCCCTTCAAAGAATCATTGATACATTTTTTTTCTATTCATGTTCCCATAAAATCCCAATACAGACAGACATACCATTGAAAAAAATGAGAAAAAGATAAATAGTCACTTTTGGAAATCCAAAAGACTCATAAACCTATGAAATGATGCTCACACTCATTGTCTTCAGGGATATAAAAATTAAAACCTTAATGAAATGCCATTGAACTATCAAAATAGCTAAAATTAAAAAAAATGACATTACTAAGTGTTGGCAAGTATGTGAAGCAACACACTTTAAATCACTTTTCATAGATACGTAAACTGATAAAATTGTTTTTAAAAAGTTTTTCCATTATCTATTAAAGTTGAAGGTTCACATGATCTTTGATCCAGCAATTCTATTCTTAAATAGAAATGGATTCCCCCCAAAACATGCTCAGGTACACACAGAGATATGGACAAAAAGGCTCATATCATTTTGGACCAGCTCAAAACTAGAGACAACCCAAGTATTGTGGTCCAAATGTTTGACTTCCCCGAAAATTAATACGTTAAAATCCTAACCCACAAGGTGATGGTATTATGAGATGGGACCTTCAGAAAGTGGGAGGGTGAAGCCCTCATGAATGGGATTAGTGCCCTTATAAAAGAGGCTCAAGAGAGATCCCACACTCCTTCCACCATGTGAGGGGACACAGTGAGAAAGTGCCTTCTATAAGGAAGTGCTTCCTTACCAGATACCAAATCCTGCCACTGCCTTGATCTTGGACTTCTCAGCCTTCAGAATTGTGAGAAAGCAATTTCTATTGTTTATAAACTAACCAGTCTATGCTATTTGGTCATAACATTTCACACAAAGACACCAAATGTTTATCAACAATTTATGTGGGAAAATATTTACACTGTGGAACCTATAACAATGAAAGTAAACTACAGCTGTATACCATGACCTGGAAAAAATTCACAAATTTAATCTTGAGCAAAGGCAGTCTAGGCATAAGGAATGATATATTGCCGTATTCCTTTGTTATAAAGTACAGAAACTTGCAAACCTAATTTATGGTGTTAGAATTCAGGATAGTGTATATTTTGGGGAGATGGGAGCAGTAGTGATTCACTGTCACATGAGGGCACTCTAGGCTGCTGGCGATATTTCTTTTGTTATTTTTTTGATCTGTGTGGGGGTTACATGAGTAGTTCCTTTGGGATAAATCATTGAGTTCCTTTAGGATAAATCATTAATCATATATTTCATCTTATGCTCTCATTTAGATGTCATATCTCCTACTAATAAAGCTTTGGAAAAAAAATAGCAGACATCATTGGGGAGCTGGAAGTTAGGGATGAGAAGAACGCTTTCATCATATCTCTGTCTACAACTTTTGGTTTTTAAACCAAGTAAATGTCTTACTATTTGAAAATGTTATCTAATTTTTGGCCAAGATGCAAAATTCAACAGTAAACTAAAATCTCACATGAAAGTCCTGTGGTCCATGGTTATTTCAGGGTCTGGGGATAGGGAAAGGGTGTCTGCATGTGCTTTGGTTTGGGCTTGTGTCTTCAGACAAGGGCATCAGTGGCAGAAGGCTGAACACAGTGAAGCTCTCTGAATGAGCTTCTCAGACTAACTGCAAGATTTCATTAGAGCCTTTGCTGCCAACTCTGTCCAGACTTAGGAGAAATCAGAGGAGATGTAAATATTTCTTTTGGATATTTCCAGAATTTCTATTTGTGTCCTGGCTCATTTAAACATGGCTCAAATGAAAACAGTTCCATTGATGTGCTTATCTCACTGACAGCTTTTTTTTTTTTTTTTTTTTTTTTTTTTTTTTTTAGTAGTGACTACCACTTAGTAAACACTTACTGAATGTTATCATTAATAAACGATCTTACTGCTACTTATAAAAAATACCATTTCCTTCTAGGATTTTCTTGTAGCCTTCCATCATTGATAGAGAAGGGACATGCAGTCTAGGATTTCACATCAGCTTTTTAAATATAGGAAAGCAGATGTAAATATGCTGCTTCAGTTGTTAACATCTCACAATCTTGTATGATTGCTGACAAAACACTAAGCAAAAATTATGTTACTATTTCCCTTAGATGTCAATTAATGGTCACATTAAAGTCACAGGATTTTTCCTGATACTTATTGCTGGAACCAATTTTACCATAGGTTATGTTAATATCAACACATAGTGGTACAGTTTGACCTTTGGGGTTTGATTCCAGTCCTTTGTTTATTCTGAGTGTGAATAGAGGAGTCAGGCAGAATGACCTTTACATATCTTTACCGCCTTCTCCCATCTTCTGCTGGCATAGGAAACTTTGCATAAAGAAGGGCAACAGAGTGACTGCAAAATTGCTGTGATTAAAAAGAAAATCATAATATAATGAGAGATCCAGTGTTTTCTCTCTCTCTCTCTCCCCCTTAATATGTGCGTGTATATGTTTGTGTGTGTATGCCTATGTACATCACATATTTGGATTGATTTCTTTTTGTGTACAAAAAATATTCACTTTTCAACATGTATTTATACTATGCTATCATTGAATTCTTACATATCAACCATTTGTGGTTGACACTGCGGGGATGATGAGCTCCATTTTATACAGATGGGGAAGTTTTGTCTCAACTAATGCGCTGTAGATCAAGGACTGATTTCAGATTTTCAAAGTTTTACAGCAGTAATCTTTCGCCATGCTGTGTGTGTATGCGTATGTATGTGTCAATCAGAATATATTAGAAGATAATTTGCAAGCAGGGATTGGTTAAAGTTGAATGTTTACGTATTCTTTTGTAGTGTTGCTTAAGTTTTAAATAAAAATCAAACTGCAGTGGATGTGCAGTTGTCATCATTTAGAGGCCTTCAGATTCCTCTTCTTATTTATTTCACAATTCCATTTTCTAATTACTAGTCCCTGGAAGGTACAGTGTCAGAGTTGAAAGGATATTCTCAAATCCCCGTAAAGTTTTTCCACTGCAATACTCATTACAGTTTCTAATTGCATATGTGTGTAATCAGAACACGTAACTTCCTCCCAGACTCAACTGCATACTCTACAGGGGCAACACTGTATCTTAGGGGTCTAATCTAATGCCTGGCGGGCAATAAGTGCTTAGCAATAACTATTGAATGAATGAACAAAAAAATGAGTAAGTGAATTTAACACAACTTTTAAAATCCAGAATGTCAGTACTAAAAAGAGCCTTTTAAGTAGTATTAGAATTCAACTTAATGAAGTGTTGCTACATACTTCCTCTTTTCTCGTCACTGATACCTGATATTTAGATAGTGGATGGCTTGTTGCAAACACTGACATTGTTCACGTGGTAACGTGACAGATTGATGGCCTGGGCAGCAACATACTTTCTATAATCTGTAGCATGAAGTCAAGTGAGGAGCGATGGTGGTATTTCCTGAAGTAGCTTTCTTTTGCTTTTCTGTTTAGATTACGGTATGGCCATGGGTTTAGTTCACACCATCGCGGTCAAGAATTTTCGAAACTTAAGAATCAAGCTCTGTTTATACGTTTTTAATATAAGCCCTTAATTACAGTCACTCTTTGGGCCTAATGTTTTTGCAGTTACATGTTAGATTGAGGTGTTTGGTCCTGAGAATGTCAGCTGGCTCTATGAGAAACGGAGCAGATGTCTGCACAACCCAGAGGAGTGCTGATTGAGTCCAGGAGTCTTTTTGTTTAAGAACACATTGAAAGGGTTTGTGTGTCTATTTGTAAAACCGCTGGGACATGATAAAAAGCACTCTAAGACATAAAAATTGTTCTTCTGTTTTGAAAGGCAGGATAGAGGCATATGGACAAGTTGATGAAGGTGTATTTGTGATCTTTTCTCTTCCAACTTGATCTTCATTACTTGAACTTTGTCTTCTGTGCTTTTGTTACCAACACTTATACACAAAGGTACACATAACACTTGCAAAAAGGAGAAGAAACCGTTTTCAGACTGGGTTCTGTTAAGTGTTTATTTACTGCAATCTACAATGACAAAAATGACAATTCCTGCTTGCCATTGAAAATAATGTGAGTGAAATGAAAGGGCGGAAGCAAGTTCTTGCCTGCATAGCTGAAGTTTGATATCACATTATAGAGTGAAAATGTATTGGCTTGGTTTTGAGGCCTGACTTCATCACTTGAAGGGCCTGTGGCATGGGAGAGATATTTTATCCTGTTGAACCTCAGTTTCTCCATTTATCAAATAGAGATGGAAAGTATTGGCCTACACGTATTTCTCCTTCAAATGACATATTGCGTAGATAGAAGTGTATTGTAAGTTGTATGTGCTTAACAAACCTGAAGGGCTGTTATGTTCTCACTTTCTGGCTAAGGAGAAAATGGTGGGATGAGTTTTGTGTCCCCTTCTTTGTGGTTTTGACTCCAGCAGCTTCTGAACTTCTTTTGCTGACGTTTCTAATTAGCAATGCCGAATCTTGTGTTGTATCAATCCTCCCCAGTCCTTAAGATGGAAGCAAGGATTCCAGTTATACCATGTGCCGGGCAGGAGAGAATTGTGTTGCCATCAGATCTTAATTTCTCAATCTCAATAGCTTAAAATTTTGAATTTGCAAGCTTAATACTATTTATTAACATAGTATTTGTCATGTCATAGCTTTCCTCCAGGGAACAGAAGGAAATGGCACACACTAGCTCTTCTAACAAGCTCTCATTCAGCAAAGGATGGTGTGCCCTTAATTTTGTCAGCATGTGTATGAAGAATGTACTTTTAATAGAGATGCTTCACTTTGCAAATATAGTGCATAATTTTCATGTACGTCTTTGAATCTGCCTCAAACCTGCTCAGAAGCTGTGTTTTCCCTCTCTTCATTAAATTGTTCCAACCTGGAAATTTTCTCTTTAGAATTCAGATATTTTTCACTTCTTGGGAAGAGAATAACTAAGTAATTTCAATACTTTAAACTACAAGGATGTTGTATTTTTGTTCTGCACAGCATTGATATGGTTGAGCTGTATTCTTTTTCTAGTAATATAAATAATATAAGTCTGTAAGGGTTTGTATTATTGCATGTATATGTTAAGAGAATAAGAGGTATAAAAGTAAATTTTGAGAAATTATAAGTATGAACCAGAAAGTCTTTTAGCTATGCCTTTAAATCTTGAACTTGAAAGCAAAAAGTTATGCCCATCTCTTTGATTGCATATTAAATAGGAAAATAAAACTAGATTGTTCTCAGGATCTTGTGAAAGAAAAGATATAGGCGTGGATTTATTATGGAAAGTAAAAAAAAAAGACCCTAGAAGAAAACCTAGGCAATACCATTTGGGACATAGGCATGGGCAATGATTTCATGATTAAACACCAAAAGCAATGTGAACAAAAGCCAAAATAGGCAAATGGGATCTAATTGAACTAAAGAACTTCTGCACAGCAAAAGAAACTATCATCTGAGTGAACAGGCAACCTACAGAATGGGAAAAAATTTTACAATCTATTCATCTGACAAAGGGCTAATATGCAAAATCTGTAAGGAACTTAAGTAAATTTACAAGAGTAAAAACAACAAACCTATCAAAATGTAGTGAAGAGTATGAACAGACACTGCTCAAAAGAAGACATTTATGTGGTCAACAAACATTTGAAAAAAAGCTCATCATCACTGGTCATTAGAGAAATTCAAATCAAAATCACAATGAGATACCATCTCATGCCAGTTAGAATTGTGATCATTAAAAAGTCAGGAAACAACAGATGCTGGAAAAGATGTGGAGGAATAGGAACACTTTTACACTGTCGGTGGGAGTGTAAATTAGTTCAACCACTGTGGAAGATAGTGTGGCGATTCCTCAAGGATATACAACCAGAAATACCGTTTGACCCAGCAATCCCATTACTGGGAATATACTCAAAAGATTATAAATCATTCTACTATAAAGACATATTCACATGTATGTTTATTGCAGCACTGTTCACAGTAGCAAAGACTTGAAACTAACCCAAATGTCCATCAATGATAGATTGGATAAAGAAAATGTGGCACATATATACCATGGAATAATATGTAGCCATAAAAAAAACAGATGAGTTCATGTCCTTTGCAGGGACATGGATGAAGCTGGAAACCATCATTCTCAGCAAACCAACACAGGAACAGAAAACCAAACACTGCATGTTCTCACTCATAAGTAGGAATTGAACAATGATAACACATGGACACAGGGAGGGGAACCTCACACACCAGGACTTGTCAGGGTGTACGAGGCTAGGGGAGGGATAGAATTAGGAGAAATACCTAATGTAGATGAGGGGTTGATGGGTGCGGCAAACCACCATGGCATATATATACCTATGTAACAACCCTACACGTTCTGCACATGTATCCCAGAACTTAAGGTATCATAAAAAAAGTAAAGAAGAATAAAAAAATTAAAAAAGACATTGATTCATTCATTTGTTCATTCATTTATTTTAGCAATGTTTGAGAACCCATCATGTGCCAGGTGTTGTTTTAGGATCAGGAATAAGCAATAATAAAAGTATTTGCTCTCCTGATAGATTATAAACAAATAAATGTATAATAGCTCAAGCTGTGAAAATCGCAAGCACACAGAGACACATCCCCAACATATGCAGCAGGGTAAGGAGATAAAGAATTCCCGGTCATTTTTCATAATATAGAACCAGTGTAAAGATTTCCTATCAGTTTCACTATTTTAAAAGTCTTTCTTAGCATAAATTATTTTATTTGCTTCTTCCATATTCCATTTAACATGAGGGGGAAGTTTTCTGCCACTTTTGCACCTACTGTTTTTCTTTTTCAGTAAGAGCTTTCTCATAGTCTGCTTGAAGGCAGCGGTCTTGCCACATGTGTTTTATGCATAATAATTTCAGGAGAGTCTTGTCCACAATGCTTGGTTGATTACGGCTTGTGTGACACCACTTAAATGACCAGAATCAGCTCTTTTTAGTAAACACACTGATGTTGTCCATCATTTTTAGTAAGCATGTGAGCCCAGCGTCATTTTGCCACTCCGGTCTCACACAGTCTGTAAGAATGAGTGAAAGTAACAGGTGGTGTTTGACTTTCAGTTTTTCTGAAATGTGTCTCTTTCTGCCACTTTCCAGACTCTTGTGTCAGTCAGGCTGTCAGGGTCAAAGCATCACGAAATTGACCATAGAATATCTCAGCCTTTTCTTTGAAAAGGGGCATTGTAACCTGTTGGTTACTGATGACATTTAACTTCTCTGTCTTTAGTTTCTGAAGTGACTGGTTTTACCATGCCGTCAAAAAGCTTCTGTGGGTTTTTAGTTTTCTTTGTTTTTATTTATTTGTAAACAGTCTACCTTTCTAAACTCATTTCTTGAAGTTTCCTTAATTTTTCACGGACTGATTTAAATGGTTTGCTCATTCCAAAGCTTGTCAGCTTCTCTTCGTGGCATTTCCCTCTTTGCTGTTCTGCAAGTTCCCCCTCAGCTCCTGCCTTCTTCAAAAACCCTTTGGTTTCTGACACCTATGTTTTCAACGTGGCAATGGAGTGAGCTGTGCAGGGAATGATTGGAAGTGATTGTTTACATGGCTTTCTTTTGCCTTTTCTCCACATCCTTTTTAGCTCTAAGTCTCATTTCTAAGCTTTCTAGAAATGTGGATTCTATTATAGAACTTCTGTTTTTCTCATTTTTGTAGTTGCTTTCTCAAGAGCAGGTGCTGGTGACCACAGGACAAGCGAGAGAGGAGATGTTGTCTCTCCTTTAGCAGTTGGCTTAATTAAGGACATTTTTGATGTGTATGGGCTTCAAAACGTCTGACATGTGAGTTGTGGCCTACGTGGTCTAACTCTTTGATTTGTTTGGATAGAGAACCTTAGAAAGCCTTGAGAAAAACCTCAGAGATCATCTATTATGCAATCAATGTTGGCTTTACCTGGAGGAAGCTTTTATAAAATGCAAATGCCAGGGCTTCAGCATCCAGAGACTCTGATTTCATTGTTTTGCTGTGGGTCTGCACATCAGTAGTTTATAGAAGTTTCCCATATGATTTTGCGAAACCATGGTTGAGAATCACTAGATTTTACAGGGAGTATATAAGGTCCGAAGCAAAAGTGACTATCAGCAGGGCACAGTGGCTCACGTCTGTAATCTCAGCACTATGGGAGGCCAAAGTGGATGGATCACCTGAGGTCAAGAATTCAAGACCAGCCTGGCCAACATGGTGAAACCCTTTCTGTACTAAAAAATACAAAAATTAGCTGGACGTGGAGGCGTGCACCTGTAATCCCAGCTGCTCTGGAGGCTGAGACAGGAGAATCACTTAAAATCCGAGAGACAGAGGCTGCAGTGAGCCAAGATCATGCCACACCACTCCAGCCTGGGCGACAGAGCAAGAATCCGTGTTGGAAGCAAAAAAAAAAAAAAAAAAAAAGTGACTCTCCAGGCTTCCGTAGCAGTATGGCCAGAGTAAGGACATGAACATATGTCTCCTTGTTTACAATCAGTGCTATTTCTATTTCATTGACTACTATTTACTCTCATTTGATTGTGTCAAATTCTCTACTGTGGTACTGGAGAGCAGAGTGTATTTCTGAGCCTGAACCACACAGGAGAGCAGATGGGAGACTGTTCATTTTCAAACTATTCAACATTATCAATGGGTTGAATTTGTAAGCTGTCACCTCAAAATGTAAAGAGAATTTTTATAACAGGGTCTATATTGAATTCTAAAAAGAGGGTCGTAGATTTGGATCTTTAGATCTTTGTAATTCAAAATGTGGGATGTTTATTAGGGCTATTTTGTTATGTCTTAAAACAATTGTACTTGTTGGCAGATGTCTTGGGTTCGAGTTATGATTCTGCATTTATGAGGTTTGGGAACATGGACAAACTCCCTTTTAAGTTTTCCTTCACCCTGTCTTCATAATGGAGATAGTATTCTCATTTCTTTAAGTTGTTAGGAAGGTTACCTCAGATGAATCATGCGAAAGCTAACACATGATAGCTACTTAATAAATGTTAATTGATTTTGAAGCATGGTAAGTTAATCTAACATTTACTGTAGCAACCAAGGTAGAGCTAAATATGGAGACCAATCAGAAAGATGATCTTTGTCAGTCTTGCCTGGGACATTTAGTCAGACTTGGGTAGGAGACTGGACACATCTCACCTACTGAAATTTGTGTGGCATGTGCTATAAATGAGAGGAACCACTTGAGCCTGTATATACTGCAAATGTTGGTCCTTTCCCAACCAACATTTGTAAAGAAAATGCATTTTGCACTATTTCTCAGTGTATCTGAGGCTTCTTATGTTCACAAAAATCTTAGTTCTGGAAACATGCTTTTCTGAAAAACCTTGGAATTTACCTGGTTTAGAATTAGAAACATGTCTTTTTGAACAGTATTCTACCTTCTTAAGTCTTTTGCCTTCTGTGGCAACACAGAGCAACTCTGATACTTTTTTTCCACTTGACAGCCTTTCTTAGTCAAATATTATGCTAAGATAGCAAAAAATAGAAAGTAACACACTAGTCAAGGTTGGTTTATTGTGTGTTAGGAAATTCAAAAGACACTGGAAGCAACCACAATAGCTCTGAAGTCCTTGAAACCAGGAGCGTTGAATCTTTTACTTTATTGCCCGTCTATTCACATGATTCCGTGAATATTTCTGCTCATTCTCCTTTATGTATACCAGATCCACTAGGCTGAGTTAAATATAAGACCACAAGCTGGTCAATTCTTATTAGTAGTCCTTGAAGAGGCTCTCTCTTGTTTTTGATTGAATTTCTTTTTTTTTTTTTTTTTTCGCCTCATCCTTTCTCCTTATTCCACTTTCCCTTCCACATCATAGAATCCTAATGGGCTTGGAAGAGCCCTTATAAATGCATGAACTTTTAGAAATATATACTATTATTTTAATTTCCACAATAATCATGCCTAACATTTATCAGCCATATCCCATATGCTAGGCTCTCTTTCAAGTTCTTTAAGTGCAATAACTATAATAATCCTCACGACAAACTACATGAGACAGGGCTGTTATCTAGTGTGCTTTATAGATTAGAAAACTGAGACATAAGGAAAGTAACTTTTCTAAGGTCACATAGCTGGTGCATCAGTAGCTGAGCCAAGATTTAAAATCAGGCAATCTGACTGTACATCTCACTCTTGGCTGCTTTGTCCTTTTGCCTTTAGATCATGGTATGACTGTGGTCATAGAGAGGCATACTGGCTATTCAGCAGGGTTTGTGCGTGGGGCAAAACATCTCTTGAAAATATGGTGTTGCCAAGAAAGGCCATTTTACTGATATTTCTTAAAGATCTTTCTTTCATTCCTTTGTGTTTTTCGATATTTATTGTGTGGCAACCACATTGTAGAAACTTTTGTAGGTACTTGGGAACAAAATTGTGAATGAAGTATGCATGGCCTTTGGTTTCTTTGGAATTGTTAGTCTGGGGGTTGGACATTAATCAAAATACTCAAGCAAACATTTAATTATAAACCATCATGAGTGCTATGAAGGGAAAGGAGAAGAACTCTGGTATATAATAGGGGTAGATAATCTGTTTATGCTTATTTGATGCAAGTGTCTTTTGGGGATGCTATAAGACAGAAAATTCAGAGAATAAGGTCAAGTGGTCAGAGGAATATTCAGACAGAGAGAATAATGTTTGCAGGGATCCAGAAGCAAGAGGGAATGTGACATCTTCAAGGGATAGTGAAACCAGAGTTGTTTTGGGGAATTTTATTCATTTATTCAACATATTTTTTATTGAGTGCTTACTATGGTCTGGGATATGTCAGTGAACAAGACAGAACACTAGGAGATGTATAAGATGCGGCTGAAAAAAATAGGTAAGTGGCTCACTCTACTGTACACTCATCTCCCTTGGTTTGTTTTTTTTTTTTCAAAGAGAAACAGCCATACTTACAATCTGGTTTCAGATTCTTTTAACCTTCTGTTTGCCTGTCTCTGAAGGTGCTACAGTTTGTCTGACACCCTCTTCAAGAGGGGCCAGTAGAACTAAGCATAACATTTTTTAGTCTTCCCATCAAGAAGAAATGTATTGTTAACATTAATTGGGTTTCCTTACTGTTACCAGTGAATATCCCTCCATATCCTTCTCTTTCACTAGCTGAGCATTATATTATGTGTTGTTCAAGGGCAGATAGTCTGTGAAGAATTACTTTAAAAACTGCTAGCATGTGGGCTCTGAGCATGTTTTCTGGCCAACTGGACCCCCACCTCCTCTTGTTTCCTTTTTCCCCAGAAATGCCTCACTTGCTACTTGACAAATCAGGCTATTGTTTACTCATTCAATATTGTCAACTAAGATGCTTAACAATGCCTTAAGAATTTTTTACTGTTGCTGTTGTTGTTGAGGGATGATAGAGTCTTCTTCTCATTTAAGTGACGTATTGAAAAGGAAAAATGAGAAATAGAAAGGTCCTAGGACAATTTCCTCTACCCCTGGCTTCCAGACCTTAGAACTCAATGCTTTCCATTCAGTACTTCTGCCCCCCGACCTTAAAGTATTGAAAGAAGAATGACTGGTGTAGAGGGGATACTTGTTTCCCGGCTTCTGCTTAATTTTTGAGGAATGAAGCGGCCATATCTTATAGAGCAAAGAGTTCACATGATGGGACTGAGTCTACAGCCTGGTTTCTTCTTGTCTTGTTTCGATGCAGTTATTCTGTATCCTGTGAAGAACCTCTATTTTGTCTTATAGTATTCCCTCTTTAAATCTTTTATATTTCTTTTTAATATTTGTTTAGCCCTGATGCTGTTTCTTTCTTTATTCTAAATTCCAGATCCACCTCTTAAGTTGTCAGCCCACGTAGTTATACATGAGTGTGGTTCTTACTGGCATGAAATAGCCTGCAGACTGTAGATTGTAGCTGTTTGTTTGAGATTCCTTCTTAAGTGGACCAACCTCTCCTGGGTTCTTTGGCTTTATCTCTTGGTCTTTATCCTGCATGTTTATGATACTTCCTGCTCATGTCATTTCTCTTTGACTCTTTCTTTCTTCCTTAGGTTTCAGGATTCATACTCTTTCTACTCCCCCATCTTTGCCAACCATGGCATCATGCCCCCTTGATTCCAGGTCTTCAGGCTAGATGCTTAATGGACTCTGGAAGCCCTTAGCTCTAGGACTGGGGATTTTTTTGTTTGTTTGAGATAGGATCTCACTCTGATCACCCAGGCTGGAGTGTAGACCTGGGGTTTCTAAACACTCTTCACCTTGTGCTCAGCTCTTTATATGATACCGGCCTGATCCTGTCCATGGACAGTAGCAATTTTGTGATCACAATGCCTGTGGGAATAAGTCCCAATCCAGCCAGGAATCTCTGATCCCTTACTGATGGGGACCTGCTTGTCTCATTTCAGCACCAGTTGCTTCCCTTTATAAGCTCTTTGCTGGCCAAATTAGACCATGTGCTAATTCTCTGAAGACACACCATGCTTTCCTTCCTCTGTGTCTTTGCTTGAATGGTTCTCTCAGTCTAGAATACACTTTAAATATTTCTACTTCCACAAATCTATTCTGTTGTATTTATCAAAATAGTACCTTCCCTATTAAGCCTCCCCTGAATCTTTAGCTGAAAGTTATTTTGGTTTCCTCCAAGTTTCTGTTACATTTTGTGGGTACTTCTGTTACGCTTCTTCACATTCTACAGATAAGGAGATGGGACTTTGTTTAATCAACTCTAGGCCACAAAGATAGCATGTAGAACTGTGGAGATTCTAACCCACATTTTAACTTAAAATGCCATATTCTTCTTATCATATTATATTCTTCTCACTCCGTATATCTCTATGGTATGTAGTATGATTGAAGGCAGGGTGCCTGAATAATGTGTAATGTTTTTGTAAGCACTGTGTTACATAGTGTATTGTAAGCACTGTTACATATTTTGCATTTATTTAATTTGACTGCCATAAAATTTCTCTATGGCAGGTACAGTTACTATTCCCACTTTAGATATGAGGAAGTGAGGCATGGGAAGATTATGTAACCTGTCCAAGGTTATGCGGCTGGCAGGTGACAGCCAGCACACCAGCTTAGGCAGTGTGGCGTCACAGCCTATGCTTGTAACTGCTACGCAGTGCTGTAGGTGAGCAGGAGCTGACAACATAAGCCCGAAGCTACAGGCTTTCTCAGTTGATGGCATTTGAGAAGTGTGGTCTATGATATTCCTCAGTAACTTTCATCCATGGAAAACCAACATATCTCATTTCTATAGGTTTTAGGATTTGGATATTTTAAAGGATTTTTCTGTTGTAGACTTTAAATTTACTATTTGAGATAAACTGAATGCTAAATCTTTCCTACTTGGGAAGAATTCAGACATAAAATTATAATTTGAGGTATCGGAAAACAACTCCAGTTTTATGCATTATATGCAAGGATGATCTGCGTATTAGCTCATTTTCATGCTGCTGATAAAGACGTACTGGGAAAAAAAGAGATTTAATTGGACTTACAGTTCCACATGGCTGGGGAGGCCTCAGAATCATGGCGGGAGGTGAAAGGCACTTCTTACACGGTGGCAGCAAGAGAAAATGAGGAAGAAGCAAAAGCAGAAACCCCTTGTAAACCCATCAGATCTCATGAAATGTATTCACTACCACGAGAACAGTATGGGGGAAACCGCCCCCATGATTCAAATTATCTCCATGGGGTCCCTCCTACAACACTTGGAAATTGTGGGAGTGCAATTCAAGATGAGATTTGGGTAGGGACACGGATCCATGACTAGAATAAACCATATCAAGCTACCTGCTTATCTAAAGTACTAGAAGGTGTTCACAATGTTATTGGAAAACCAATTCCTTAGTGAGCATTTGGAGAAGTATCCTTTATAATACCAGTAAGACGACAGACATGGTTAATGTGTGCTTTTATGTTTGTCTTTGCAAGATCTGAGTTAGAATAGAAGCATAGTTCTAGGGCCAATTAGAGTGGGAGATAGTTTAATAGAAAACGTAGGTACTGTTTTGTCAAGTTGCATGGTTTCTGGACAGTTGACAGGCCAAATTTTCAGTTGAGAACCTGATGAAATCTCAAGACTTATTTTTTTCAATTTTTTTTTTTTTTTGAGACGGAGTTTCGCTTTTATTACCCAGGCTGGAGTGCAATGGCGTGATCTCGGCTCACCGCAACCTCTGCCTCCTGGGTTCGAGCAATTCTCCTACCTCAGCCTCCCGAGTAGCTGGGACTACAGGCTGCGCCACCATGCCCAGCTAATTTTTGTATTTTTAGTAGAGACGGGGTTTCACCATGTTGACCAGG
>CAUYLG010041012.1:0-11621 GCA_963573385.1 Cacajao melanocephalus | reverse complement strand
TATTCTGAAAGTAACTATATAATTGGAAGTAAATCACTCTTCAGCATTTGCATAGCATTTCACAGACTTAAATGAAATATTGGTTGGCTGTTTGTTATTTTCTTCTCTTATTCCTTCCTGTCTCTGTTGTTAAGTACAATTTTTGGCATAAAAGAGGTTTTTAATACCTATTCCCAGACTGTATTCCAGCCTGGGCAATAGAGCAAGAATTCTGTTCTCTCTCCCCCTTTTTTCTTTTTTCTTCTTTCTCTCAAAAAAAAAAAAAATATTAGTAACGACTGAGCAGTGGTAAACAATTTTAGTTTTGTATTTGTTAGAAAATGACTTTATTCAGATATTCAATTCTACCTTTATTTCTTGTCATTTTCTTTCAACACTTTGGAGACACTAGGGCAACATCTTCTAACTTCCATGTTCAAGTTGAGAAGTCAGTACAAGGGTAATTGTTACTCTTTAGATGCGTGTCTTTTCTCTCTGGAAGGTTTTAGATTTTCTCTGGGTGTGCTTCAATATAATTACTTTATGAGTATTCATGTCTTTAATCACTTTTGGAAAAACCAGTCATTTCTTTGAATATTGTCTGTGCTCTCTTCTTCTGAAATGTGCTTATTTCTGTATCAGACGAATTCTATTCTCCCTGTCTTTTAGTTTCTTCTTTGTATTTTCCAACTCCTATTATCTCCGGGTTGCGTTTGAGTAGTTTCTTCAGCTCATGTTCCAGTCTCTCATTCTCTCTTTCTCTGTGTCTCATCTGTCCTTTAATTTACCCACTGAGTTTAACACATGACGGTTTTTGGTGTTGTTGTTTTGCTTCTAGATGTTCTCTTTAGATTTCTTTTTATTTTGCAGGGGTCAAGTCTGCCAATATTTTTCTGATGGTATTGTGTTCTTTCCTGACGCTTTCTATGATCTTTTCTTTCTTTAAAGTTATTTTAACTTTATAAAGCAGAGGTGGGGTCTTCCTGTGTTACCCAGGCTGGTCTCTAACTCCTGGGCTCAAGCGATCTTCCCACCTCAGCCTCGCAAAATGCTGAAATTACAAGTATGAGCCACCATGCCCAGCCGGTCTTTCAATGCTTTAAGGAAACCTACTTTGTATTTGGTGTCTGTTATTTCCAATGTTTAAAACCTTTTGTGCTCTACTTCTACTCACTCATTGCTTCTTATTTTTCTTTTGTGAATTTTGATTTATAGCAGATATATGGAGATAGTATCTGTGAGAATTCTGTGATTTCTGGACTCAGAGTCTATCCTAGCCTTTCAGAGAGAATTTTCATTTGATTTCCAGACATCTGTAGAGTGAAAGCAGTCCATTAATATATTTATTTCTTGATTTAGAGTGTAGTGTATTTAACTAGTAGAAGAAATACAAACCCTGCACTCTGGAAGTTTCTGGATTCTCAGGTGAAACTTTTCAACCTATTTTGACCTTCATGCAGAGCCAATAGAGAGGCAGGCAGCGTTGTGCAGAGTGTGTCTTTCTTCCTAGTTTAGTATTTAATGTAAGGTATATCCCTTCCTAAGCTCCTAATTTGTATGGTTCTTTTATTTTAACTTCCGATCTTATGACATCTGGTGCCTTGTCTCCTGTCCCCTACAGGTGGCACAAAATAATTAGAGAGAAGCAAAATCCTCAAGGTAGTTTCCAGCCAACAGACTTAACGACCATGTGGATTTATGATCCAGTTCGTTCCATTTTATTTTTGACCTCTGAAATGTTCATGTTAACTTGACATAGAGTTGAAAAGGATTTAAGATTTTTTTCGTTCAGGATTTAAAAGTGATTTTTAAAATTTTTTTTTAATCTGAGCAGCCAGAGAATCAGATGAAGTATTTTATAATAGAAGAGTTTTAAGCTGTTGCTAGAACATGTCCCTCCAAAACATTGAAGCCTCATCTCCACTGTGTTGGTATTAAGAAATGGAGCCTTTTGGGAAGTAATTAGATCATGAAAGTTCCATCCTCATAAATGGGATTAAGGCTGTTATAAAAGAGATGAAAAGGAGCATTCTAGCTCCTTCTGTCACATGAGGACACATAGAAGGTGTCATCTATGAGGAACAGGCTCTAATCAAACACTGGCTATTCTGTGAGGGCTCAGAAGAAGAGGAGGGCTGTAGGAAGCCTCAGTCTTCTTGGAGATTACCCAAGTACTTGGTCATGATCAAAATCTGGGCAGAAACATGGACAGTAAAAGCCATTCTTAGGAAGTCCCAGATGGAAATGAGGGACATATTATCAGAAACTGAAGGAGAGGCAATCCTTGGTGCTAAGTGGCAAATAACTTGGCTGAATTGTGTTTATGTTCTAGCCTTTTGGGAAGGAAGAAGTTATAAGCAATGAGATAGAGTGTTTGGCAGAATAAATCTCTAAGCAAAGTGTTGAGGGTGTGACGTGGCTTACAGTGAAATGCAAGAAGAGCCATGAATTAAAGACAGAATTTATAACCAAAAGGGAAGCAAAACTTGAATGTTGGGAAAATTCTCAGCCTAACCATATTGTAAAGAATGTGAAAGTGTGTCTGGGAGAGACATTGAAGGTGCAGCCAAGCAAATGTTTGGTAAGGAGGTTCGCGTGCGTAGACGGAGACTGCACGCTACTCATCAAGACAGTGGAGGAATGATCTGGAGGGCATTTCTGACACTTTCATGCATGTCTCATCCACCACAAGTCCAGAATGCCAGGGTCTTGGGAGCAGAATGATTTCAAGGCTTTGCTCCCGGCATTTCTGCAGCGCTAGGCCTGCACTGGCTGTTACAGCTGTGGCTCACGCAGGCCCAGGACCAGCTCAGAGTGCCCCCTGGAGGGCATATGTGGTAAACCTGGGCAGCATCTGTACAGGAACAGTGCCACACGAGCTTTGGAGGCATGGTTGCCTCCACCTGGATTTCAAAGGATGCCTCAGACAGACTTAGGGCACAGGCAGAGAACAGCCACAGGGGTGGCAGGAATCACTGGAGAGAGCAATACCCAGTGACATCGTAAAAGGAGGGCTGCCCCGAAGACCCCAGGCCGGTAGAGCCACCAGCATGCAACCTCAGCCTGTGAGAGGGTCACCTAGCAAAGCCAGGAGGGCAGGGCTGCAGGGCTGCCAGAAACCTTGGGGGGTTCAAGCCCCACCCCACTGTATCCAGAAGGTGGAGCATGGATTAAAAAATGTTTTGGAGACTTAAGATATAACGTTTGTCCTGTTTGGTTTTGGACTTGATCAGGGCCTGTAACTCTGTCCTTCCTGTTCCTCCATGTTGAAATAAGCATGTTGATCCTATACTTGTCCCACCATTGTATTTTGGAAGCATGTAACTTGTTTCATTTTGCACGTTCAGGGCTGGAGAGAAATTTGCCTCATAATAAATCTTACTTGAGTCTTATCCATATCTGTTTCAAGTGATATTTAGGTAAGACTTTGGATTTTAGACTTTTGAGTTGATACTGGAACTACGTTAAGACTTAACTGTGGTGGCTCACTCCTGTAATCCCAGCACTTTGGGAGGCTGAGGCGGGCAGATCACCTGGGGTCAGGAGTTTGAGACCAGCCTGGCTAACATGGCAAATGCCTGTCTCTACTAAAAGTACAAAAATGAGCAGGGTGTGTGGTGGCGGGCGGCTGTAATCCCAGCTGCTCGGGAGGCTCAGGCAAGAGAATAGCTTGAAACCAGGAGACAGAGGTTACAGTGAGCAGAGATCTTGCCACTGCACTCCAGCCTGGGTGACAAGAGCAAAACTCCACCTCAAAAAAAAAAAAAAGTGCAACCTTTTGGGAGGCAACCCTCATGAATGTGATTCATGCCTTTATGAAAGAAACTGAAGAGAGTGTCTTCGCTGCTTTAGGTATTTACAGTGACACATAGAAGGTGCCATCTATGAGGAACAGGCCTTCACCAGACACCAAATCTGTTGGCATCTTGATGTTGGACTTCCCTGCCTCCAGAACTGTGAGCAATACATTTCTATTTACAAATTAATCAGTCTAAGGTATTCTGTTATAGGTGGCTGTCTAATGGGGCAGATTATTGGGAACAAGTTTGTGTACTCTACTTTTCTTATACTACATGGCTAAACTCTCCACTTTAATGTTTTATTGCAATGGTAACAGTGTATAGGCTTATCACGTTTTTGCATTTAGATAGAACACTTCGAATGCTTCACCACTGAGTATGGCATTTGCTTTAGGTTTCTGGTAAGTCACGTTTTTCAAACTATTGAAACTGCCTTCTATTCTTGGGTATCCAGGATTTTTTAAATGTCATAACTGAATGTTGATTATCATCTGGTTATTATTCCCTATTCTCTTGCTATGGTGAGTGACATCTTTTCCTAAGATTTAACTATTTTGGCATTTCTGTGATAAATTGTACTTACAATAATGTATTAGTGTTTTCATACGCTTGGATCTGATTGGCCAGTATTTTATTTCTTTTTGTTTACAGTTACGATGGCTTCTCGTTTCCTTTCTTCTGCTGTTTGTTTAGTAGGATCAGTTTTGTGTTTGCCCATAGAAGAATTTAGTCAGTAATAGATGTTTAGTGCTCGAGACAGGAAGGCATTTCAGAAACATGGGCATGTTTGTTTGACGAAGCAGAGCCTTCAGCAAGTCTGGGAGTTCCGGAATTTATGAATTATTCCATGTGTGTTAAGAGAGGGTCATTTTCTGTTTTCAGAGCCCAAGACGTGAAATCCATGTTCAAAATCCTCTCCAGTGTCTCTTCACGTGACCCTCCAAGTCTGGCCCTCAGGCTACCAGCAGCTCTTAGAAATCCTGACATACTCATTCTTAGAAGACTGCTTTCTAGACTCCAAGTGGAACCTCAAATTTTCAATTTTCTATGTTTTAAAAGCCTACACATAGGTGATGAGAGATATACATACATATCTATTTTGGAGAATTTATAATTCTGAAAACAGTGCTGGTCTCATGGAACCTATACATTCCGCTTTCCCCGTGTGTGCTCCGAGCTGTAGTGGCATGTGACAAGGGGTCCTTCCAGCAGTGGCACACAGCCCTGGGCTGCTTACCTGCTCACCCTGTTTACCAGAGCAAGAAATACACATTCTTGTGTTTTGAAGTCATTATTATTTGGGGATTTCCATCACTCACACACCCCATCACAGTAGCCTATTTTAGCAATACCATTTGCTCAATAATCCACTCTTTCCCCACTAGTTTTGAGCCTTCGTTTATTGCATACTAAGTTCTGTTAATCTTTAGTGGTTGTAATCCCCTTCTTTCCTACTCTCTTAATCATGGGATTGCCGACATCTGCTCTGTGTTTCTGTACCGCCTACAGCCTCTGGCCTTGGTACTGTTCTTCAAAAATGATATTTCTAACCTTACTTTGACTTCTCCACTCAATCAAGCTCCCACAATTCGTCACTCAACTGCTGTCTTTCCATTCTGACCTTCTGAACTAGCTCACACCCAGATATACTTTTGTCATCTGCCTTTCCCCCTCATAAACATGGGCTGTTGCTGGGGAAAATCCCCCACCAAACTCGTGCAGGTCTCTGCAAATATGTAATGGCCTGTCTTAGCTGTGACCTCTCTGCAAATGTGTAATGCCCTGTCTTAGCCGTGACCTCTCTGCAAATGTGTAATGGCCTGTCTTAACCGTGACCTCCACAATGCTGGGCTATCCTATGTCGTGTCCCCAAGATATCCCTTCTCTCTTTAGGGATAGTCCTAAGCTTCCACCATGGCACTCAAAGTCCAGCCTTATTTGTACCCTCATTCTCTGAGCAGACACCACTGTATTCTGTCTCACAGAGAAAATGTGACTGCTGGGGATGAATTCTTTCGACTTCCTGGCCCCTTCCCATACATGATCTTTCTCCATATTCTTGCCTGTTGCTCTTTCAGGTTGACAGAAGTGTCTGTTCTCCTTGTCAGCGTCTCAGCCTTGGATCTGTCCCCTGTTATGTTCTGCCTGTGTAGGGACCTTCCCTAGCCAATGGGGCCACCATCTCCTGCTTCTCCAATTCCTCACTCTAGACGGACTCCTAACCTTTGGTCAGCAAAGACTCAAGCTTTTACATTCATAACGGAGCATCTATGTTGAACCCTGTTCTTTTCTAGACACTACCCTCTGTTCTGCCTTCCATCCATAGTGGTTCTTCTAGAAAGAGCATCTATCACACTGGAGACAGCAAATTCCTTGATCCATTCTAACTCCTAATCCTGCAGTAATTTTGTATCTCCCCTATTCAAGTGATTGAGAGTGCTCATAGTATTACCAGAGACCAGACAATTCCCAATTTAGGGCTTTTCCGTATTCACATCTCTTGACTTCCTGTTATTTTACATCACAGATTGCATCCTTCATTTGAAGAGACTTTAATGGAAGGTTGTTATGGAAACTTTCTCACAGGGCTGACCTCCTAGCTCCCTTGCTCTTTCTGAATAAAGTCCCCACTTTTGCCTGCCTTAACAAAAGTAATGTTCCCCAAACTCCAGCCCAGGGCTGTGAATTGGAAGCAGCTGGGGCTATTCTTTCTGGGTGCTGGGATGAAAGGAGGATGTGAACACAAAGCCTGTGATGAGCAGAAAGATGTGCACACAGGCAGGGCCTGACAGGTGCTGGTGGTCCTATCCAGTCCTGAGTTGCTGGGGCCCTCCCTGCCCACTGCCCCCAGAATGGACTTTGGCCTCAGATTTGAAGTGTTCAGATGTGACCGAGATGGGCCTGTCCCCCATGCCTCAGGAATAGTGAAGAAACTCTGTCTGGAAGGTTCCCCACCCAGCAGCCTCTGGTATTAGACCAGGTAGTGGCTGCCCAGGATGACGGGGACAGAAGGGAGACAAAGGTGAGCAGTGGGTGGGGTCACATCCTCCCTGACACTGAATAGACAACATGGGGAGAAAGGATGAGCAATCTTTAGAACGTTCACACGTTCACGGAAAATGCATATCAGGAAAAAGAATGCATGGATTTCACATTTTTTGCAACAAAATAACTTGTGCTAACTCGTGAAAACATGTCTGAACAGGATCTAGTTTGAGGCCCTAAGAAGTATAAGACAATAGTTTGAAAAGAGCTCCTATCAGACAACATGAATTCTGCTAAAATTGAAGCCAGAACAAACATGCAATTGATGGTGAAGCTTGGCTGCAAACATGGTGAAATCATTGATGCTTTATTGAAAGTTTATAGGGACAATGCCCCAAAGAAATCAGCAGTTTAAATAAGTGGATAACTCATTGGAAGAAGGGATGAGATGACGTTGGAGAGGAAGCCACATCAGCCTGTGAGGAGCAATTCGTCTTGTTTGTGCCCTAATTTAAGTAGCCTGATTAATAACAGCAGAAACGATAGGCGTCCCTACTATTAGACGGTGTCGGCATCCCAAGGTGTTCGGATGACACAGTCCTGACTGGAGTTAAAGTTGAGTCAACTTTCCACTCCATGGGTGCCAAAACTGTTTATCCCAACTTAGCTGCGCATAAGAGAAAAGCTTTCTATGGCGATTTTAACAAGTGGACTCAAGATCCTGAAGCATTTCCTCTCAGAATTATAGCAGGAGATAAAACGTGGCTTAACCAGTACAATCCTGAAGACAAAGTACAGGCAAAGGAATGACTACTGAGAGGCAGACGTGGCCCCGTCAGAGCAAAAGCGAGCATGTCAAGAGCGAAGGTCATGGCAGCAGTTTTGTGGATGCTCAAGGCATCTTGCTTACTGACTTTCTGGAGGGCCAAAGAGTGGTAACATCTCATTATGAGAGTGTATTGAGAAAGTTAGCCAACGATTTAGCAGGAAAATACCCAGGAAAGCTTCACCCCGGAAAGCTTTACCAGAGAGCCCTTGTTCACCAAGACGGTGCTCCTGCTCCTTCCTCCACCACGACAGTGCTCCTGCTCCTTCCACTCATCAAACAAGGGGAGTTTTGTGAGAGTTTCAGTGGGAAGTCATTAGGCGTCCACCTTGCAGGCCTGATATGGTTATTTCTGTTTTCTAATTTTGAAAAGTCTTTCAAGGGCATCCACTTTTCTTCAGTTAATAACGAAACAAAGACTGAATTGACATGGTTAAATTCCCAGGATGCTCAGTTCTTTAGGGATGAACTAAATGGCTGTACCATTACTTACAAAAGTGTCTTGACCTTGATGGAGCTCATGCTGAGAAATAAACATAATTTTAAATTTTTATCTTTTAATTCAAGTTTTCCATGAACTTTTGAATTCCGTGAACTCCCCTTGTATTTGTTTTGGGTGGAACTTTGAGTCTGGTTTCTCAGCTCTCCGTGGATGGCTGCATCTTGAAATGAAAGCCATGTTGCTCTCTGCTTGGCCCAAGTTTCAGATGTTGAACACACACATGGGTGAATTTATGAATCTGTGCACCTGTGCCAGCTGGGGGGTGAAGTCTAAGTTTCTTCAACAGAATTAGTGATCTTCTGCCTCCCGGAATGTGGTAGGAAAGGCTGAGGAAAGGCAGCCATCCATAGTACCTTCACCACTGGAATGAGGGCACCCCTGTGTGTGCCCCACCACCCCCCATGCTGAGGAGTCCTTCACTCCAGGGATGTCTTCACCCCAGTCACTCAGACTCCCCCAGTGTTCCTGCGTCACCTGAAAGGTCGGAAGCGTCTGAACACATGCTCTCCACGAGTGGTTAGGCTTCCCTCCCCATCAGTACTGAAGCCCTCAGGGGCAGAAGGGAATCAAGGAAAAGAGTGGCCATCAGCAATCAATGAGTTACAAGGTTTGATTTCAAAGAGAAAAACTTGTCGCCAGAATCACTACCAGGAGATCTTGCTCTGAATGTGAGCTGAAGAGCCCTTGAGGGTAAAGAGCCAACTGCACCTGATCCCCACCCTCCCATCCCAAGACCCCTGGCAAGTCAAACCAAGAGGTAATCAACAGAAAACAAGTTTAATGCAACAGGTTACAACGGTGTGGAGTGAGTCCATGCTCCAGAAGGCTCAGTTCATGGCGGTCCTGTGTCAGGGCAGGCTGCGGCCAGCTGCAGTGGAGGCCAGCAGCAGGAGGGCGGTCAGCCCCAGCCCGCCACAGCTCCTCTTACTCGAGCTCTCGGCATAGTCTTTGAACACTGATTCATTCATAGATGGCCCGTTTAAATTGCAGTAGCGAAGTTTACAACACTTTAGGTAAAAGAAGGGCACGGGCGCTTCCAGGAGAAACAGCTTCTGCTCTGGCTTGGGTCTCTCAATCACTGCGCAATAAGCAGAGCACTGCTTTGAAATCATGAAAAAACGTGGAAATATTTCTAATAGGAAATAAAGACCAAGAGAAGGAAATTACACAATTCCAATGGCTGACACTGAGGCCTTTCTGTCTTGGTCAAACCCTTTCTCCTGGCGGCCCTGTTTAGAGGTGCAGGGGTGTCAAGGGGGGGTCAGGAGCATGAGGGCCAGGCCCGTGTGTTGAATGCTGCTTCAGGGAGGGGCTGGCTTCTGCATGGTGTGGCCTGCCCATGTGCACTGGGAATGCAGGTCTAGGGTTTGCTGTTTGGGAACACACAGGTCTCGACTTCTCAAACACAGGGTTGGCTCAGGCCTTTGTGACCACAGACAGACATATGACCCCCAGCCATCCTGGCCATCGCCCAGGGCATGGAGCTGGCCTCTCAGTGGCCGGGCTCAGCTCTGAGCTGGGCGTCTTGTCTCATGACCATACTTCATCTTACACATTGTGCTAATCATTTTACCATATCAAGTTATAAAGTCAATGTTGGCTATACTGAGTCTGAAGCATCGCCTCAGCGCCCCACCAGCTTCGTGGATGCCGAAGGGCTGGAGAGCAAATGCTGGGTGGAATCCGAATTCATGAGCCCTGAAGATGGCCCTGTGGGCAGAATGTGCTGGGAGTCCAGATGCCCGTTGGGGAGGGCTTCATGTACCCATAGGTTTTCAGGGGACTCACAGGTGACAGAGCAGCGGTCTCCACGGTTGTTAAGGCACGCCACCTCCTCTAGAACACACCCGAAGGCTGCACCCCTGAGTTCTGTACATCTCTTGTGAGAGTGACACAGGCACTGCTCTCAGTGGGGCATTTAACATTACTAAAGCTTTTTTCACTTAAAAATGGAGGACATAAAATCCAGATCTTCTTCCTGCCTCCCAGTATTTCATCTGGACGCACTACAGCGGGCGCTGCCTTACACTGGCACAGTTCCTAGGGACTGAGCCGCACCCCACTCCCCTTCACCTCTCCCTGGCCTCTCAGGACTTTGCTCTTCACATTTTATTGGGGGAAAAAAGGCTACTTTCTATTAGTTATTCCCTATTGAGGGAAACTAGACCTGATTCCTGAAAGCCCTCTATTCACCTGCCTCTGGGTCCCCAGCAAGAGCAAGGATACTCACTCACAGCCGCTATAACGCAGTATGACTCTTCCAATTTACACATCCTTGGGTTCTCACAATCAAAAGTATTTTCTCTCTCACAAACGTGACACCAGACTCTATTGTCACCTGTGTCTGAAAGGAGACATAGAAAAGCAGAATGTTCTAGTTCTCCGTGCGTATCTCATGAACACAGCTGGCATCCAAGGCAGCACAAACTCGGGGGGTCCCCATCTTCGCCCCACCGAGCAGTGGCTGGGGCCACATCTTCCCTAACTCGGAGTGAACTGCAAAGGGAGAAAGCAGGAGGGGTCTCAGGCCACGGAAGAGATGCCCGCTTCCCCTTCGCCTTCCTCCATGACTGGAAGCGTCCCGAGGCCCCCCAGAAGCCAGCACCACGCTTCGTGGACAGCCTGTGGAACTCTCAGCCAATTAGATCCTCTTTTCTTTATAAATCGCCAGCCTCCGGCCTTCTCTACAGCCTGAGTGATGTGTCTTCTCTCCTGGGGGCTCTGCACCCTCCCACAAGGCGTCTCCCTCAGGCTGCACATTCAAGCACAGCAGGAGTGCGCAGTGCACCCCCACTCGGCCGCGGCACCCTGACCCCAGACCCCCC
Source organism: Cacajao melanocephalus (assembly GCA_963573385.1). Taxonomy (NCBI): domain Eukaryota; kingdom Metazoa; phylum Chordata; class Mammalia; order Primates; family Pitheciidae; genus Cacajao; species Cacajao melanocephalus. The sequence continues at coordinate 704 of CAUYLG010041012.1, read as the reverse complement.
CGCATCTCCCCGCCAACAGCTGCGGAAGAGACCCGGGGGCTTGGGTCTGGTCCCACCTTCGCCCCGCTGCACCCTGCCCACCTTCACGGTCCACCGACCTCCCAGGCCCTGCATCCTGGCTTCTTCAAATAAGTGTTCCCTTGGGTCCGGGTTGGGCCTGGCCTAGCTCTGCCAGGGGAGTGGGTCCTCCTCCCGCGGCTTGAACGGTTCTCAGCCCGTGAAGCCCTAGAAGGCCAGGCTGAGGGTGGGGGGTGGGGGGGGCGCCTCCAGCCCAAGGGCTCCCAGGGAGGCTCGGCCAGGAGCAGGGCAAGGGCTGGGGAAGGGCCGGGCTCAGGCTGCCCTGCTGCCCTGGGGGGAAGCCGCAGGAGGCGAGGCTCCCCGGAGGCTTCCAGGCGCGTGGGCCCCCTGCAGTCCCTGTTCTCGCAGCCTAGTCGGGGCAGCGGCCACGCGGCGCTGGGCAGATGCCGCCTGGCCCGTCCCCTCGTCCCCTCTTGGCCCGTCCCCTCGGCCCGTCCCCTCTCGGCCCGTCCCCTCGGCCCGTCCCCTCGGCCCGTCCCCTCTCGGCCCGTCCCCTCTCGGCCCGTCCCCTCGGCCCGTCCCCTCGGCCCGTCCCCTCTCGGCCCGTCCCCTCTCGGCCGGTCCCCTCGTCCCCTCTCGGCCCGTCCCCTCGTCCCCTAGATCGGACGAGCGTCGGGTAGGGAACG